>APFE030578046.1:5884-47779 GCA_000404065.3 Pinus taeda
GGATTGTAAGATACAAATGTACATAGTAAAGAAACACACTTTACCTAACTCTATACTAGACCAAGTTATACTTAACTATTCCTATGTGTCAGAATATCCTAACAGGTTGTCCCCAACCTTGTACACGCATCTGTCAACCTATGCCACATTCAAGGCTGACTTTCATCGGGTATAAATCCAGGCATGGAAGTATCCAGCACAAAAGTGGCATGATTTTCCATACTTGGTGACAGAGATCGATGTGGAGGACGTAGTGGTGCACTAGCCAACTGAGTGGTGCACCCCTTCAGATCTAGCTGCTGGGCCAAACACAAGTGCAGAGAGTGCGTCCATAAAGAAATGAAAGGAAGCAGCTAAGCAAGCTACACAAAAAAATAAGGATGTTGCAGAGAAGACTCGGGTTGAGAAGGAACGCACTACCAAGGATATCGCAGAGAGAGCGATGCAAGACCCAGAAAGGTGACAAGTCACCTTCACTAGAAACTAAAACTGAAGAGCTTACGAGGCAAGGCAGTGGAGGCAAGGAAAGGTAGTGCACCCCCTTTGTTGTGAAAAAGGGAGAATTGGAATAGCAAGCAGGATTGAAGAAGAAGCAAAAGGTTCCAAAAACACAGGTTGACCCCTAGTGCTTATAGAAAGCGATCTAGATGAGATTGGTGATAAAGTTAGGGACATCGCTATAGAAGTACTGCAGCAGTTGGAATAGAAGTACATACAAACATTAGGAGGAGTCTAGGAAGATCTTCGCAAATTGCATCTCCAAGCAACCAAGATCCAAGCAAACGTCGGAAAAGTGAGTGGCGCAGTAGGTAGTTTGGCGCAAGGACAAAGTACAGGCGCGGAGATAATTTCGTGGCCGTTGATGGATGTGTGGGTCTTCCCCCTACCTGCAGGTTCAACCTGCACTGACACTGAGGAACAATGCGCCCTCCTTGATAGGGTCCCAAAGATGGGCGTGAACCTTGCCGCGATGCAACTGGATTCATTGCATCCACTATTACAGGGAGTCATGGAGGAGCTTCGCATTGAGGAACAACGAGAGCTCAATGCTGTTAGCGAGATCAAGGTTAATAATCAATAGTTGTTCGCTAAGAAGACATAAATTCTGTAGGGAAAGGAGGAGCTCCAAACACACAGTTCACAACTGGAGTTAGCAGTCGCGAAGGCATGTAGAATAGTACCAGAGCTTCATATTCCTAAAGATGCACAGGCAAAAGCGAAGATCAATATGTTAGCCGCTAGTGTGCATGAAGAAAAGACTGAGGTTAAACAAGTTCAATTTGAACTCAACATGAAGATCACCGAGCTGCAATTGAAGATGCAACCATCGACTCTTCCAGAGGTCCAGGAGCAGCGTACAGCCTCGATCAAGGAATGCCTGGCTACTCTAGATGCCACAGATGTAGACTGCACAACAGTATTTGAGTAGGCCATGGAGTTGGTCACCAATCTACAGGAGGATCCAAACCTGCAGAAACTAAACACTGAGGCTAGGGAGCTGCAGAAGCAGTATGATGAGGTCAGGGCAACAACGCACTCCATTGCACCAGCGCAAATGCCTAGCCCTGTTGCAGGAGGGGAAGCAGCTCCTCGCGTAAGTGGAAGAAATACATAAGAAGGAGGCCTTGCTTAAGGCTAGAATGGAGCCTTGGTTAGAAGAAGCTTATCAAATATTGACTACCATTCAAGATAAGCTCAAGGGCTTACAGCAGATGCAACAAACATTGAGGCTGGTTGTAGAAGGACCAACTACAGAGAAACTAGTAGAAGAGATCAAGCAAGTAGCCACTCATAGTGTTGTCAAAGTCACTATAGTGCAGGTAGAGCCGGGGGATCTTCACAGCAAGATCGCATTGCCAGCCGAGTGACTCAAGGGTGAGTCATCATCCTTGTGTTGGGGACTTATTGGGATGGGGTCCCCTGGGCCAGTTTTGGGGTTAAAAACCCAAGTTTTGATGTATTTTTGGTAAAACATGTAAATTCTCTATGATTTGTGGATGTGGAGCATGTAGATGGTTAGAAGTCAAAGGGGTTTTATCCCTTGGTTATGTACAAGTTTGAGTCAACTTTGAGACCCACCCATGGTCTATGGACCATGAGATTGTATGAAAAAAATCTATAAGTAGGTGTATCTTAGAGAGTCTAAGGGAAAGATCTAAATTAATGGGTCGATAAAATAGAAGTCTTAGTGCAAAGAAGTGGGTTAGATAGGAGAGAAAGGATCTGTAGCTAAGTGTGTAGAGGCATAGGTTGAGTCCAAAGCTGAGTGCACAGACCCCTGTAGCTGAGTGCACAGGGTAGTTTTGAGTCTGTAAACCAGAATTGGAGATCAATAAAGAAGATTATTGAAGAATTACTATGTATATATATTAATTTATGCTTACTTTTTTTTACAATATATGTTGTGGATGAATAATGCGTTATGAAATATTGATCTAAATGTACATGATCCTATTGAATAACTATTAAATTATGTACGCAATCCTGGTTATTAATTTCGCATAGATTGTGGTAAATCCTATTATGTTTGTTAAATACTTAAGTAGATCTATGTGGGTTGTGATCTAGAATAGTTCTATGATGCGTGTAAGTGGGTAAATCAACTGATAAGGGTCCGCAAAATCTGATTGTAGACCTTCGCGAAGGTCTAAGGGCTATTTAAACATAATTTCAATACCAATCCCTAGGGGATTAGAGATCTACGCCAAGGTAGATCTATGGCATTAAAAGACATCACACTGATCTCTGGATGCAAAAACTTTGTCCTAGCATCCCCCCATACTGCTTCGGGTGAGACTACAGCCTGCACTACATGGGTTGTTTTCGAAAGGCCAATAGTGTAGGGTTTTGTTGGTTGGCACAACTAACTCTGAACCTGGGTCAGGACCCCCTAAGCCAACATATTCTGCATAATATTGATTTTTATAGAATCAAAGGCATTTAATATCAATAATTCTATATAATGTATCATGAATTTTCATATTTATTTCATTGCATTTATAGTCAAAGGCCATGGAAGACACCCATGTTGTGGACTTTGTGATGACCATTTCAACCAATTCCTAATGACGACAAGAAGAGATTCAACAATGACATAGGGAGAAGCTATGCAGTGCAGAAAATGAAGGCCACTTCCAAATTCATCTAGCAGACTTTTCCTAACAGTCACCCGCTGAGTGTGTGAATGTTATAGATGAATGCTCTACACTCCACATAAATTTGGGATAATTTCTTGTCATTTACCATTAAAATTAATAGTTTAACATTAATTGGTATTAATGCCAACAATTTTCCACACAACCAAATATCTGCACATTGCTGAAGAGGTATCAAAAGTAAAGCTCTGCACATATAGAAGTAACGTTAATTGTAGATACATGAGTTCATTACACGCAAAAACAAGAAATATAGAAGTAGATGATATTGAGAAAGTTATTGATTAAGAAATCAATTTTAAGTACATAACATAAATGTTAACAAATTTTTTTTTGCACAATGCATTTAGAAAATGCAAGTATAGTATCTTAAGGGAATCTTAGACATAAAATCAATACAATATAATGTTTCTTGAATTTTGAGATGTTGTTCAAGCCCTATGGGAAATCGATTATGTATGATTGATGAGAAAACCATTGGAGGACCCTCTTTATCATTTCCTAGAGTCACAATGGTCTTTTGGCCTATTCTCCTCATTGGATCTCCCTCCTATAGCTTCACAAGATTTTCTTATAGTATTGTAGGACCTCCTATAGCAATATAGATCCTTCTTATAGCATCAAAGAGAGAAGGTGAAATTAAAATTTGTTTCTGATGGGATGGTGGAGAGAGATGGTCATATGAATGGAGAGGATGGATATGAGGTGTATGGATGGAAGGATGGATGATAGCTTGCAGGTTTTGGCCTATAGCCATGACATCTGCCACCGTGTGAAATCTTGCAAAATAAGAGAAAGGTTAGCATACATGGTATAAGCTTCTTCCTTGTGTTCTTCTTTTCCTCTTTTTGTCTTTTTTTCTTCTTTTTCTTGAGACATACAGGATGCCTCTAAGGAGGTTTTCAACCTACATGCATGCCCTAGGTGCATCAGAGGAGGTTTTCACCTAGCAACATTTATTATTTTTTTCTTTTTTTTTTGCTCATGGGCTGCCTCAGAGAGGCTTTCAACCCTAAAGTTGGCCTTAGATGCCTCATAGAGGTTTTCATCCAGGCCTTTTTTTTTATTTTTTTTCAAATTTCTAGGAATGATGTGGACTAGAAGATATGAAACTCCCAATCACATTTAATTATTTGTTGAATGAACTGATAAATTCTTCCTTGGACAAAGGTATTCCATATAGCTTCAACCTATAACAATTTACAAGTAAGGGAATTCCTTCCTCGTCAATGCTTCTGATATGGATAGATCCATTTTCAAGACACTTTTTTACTAGGTATGGACCCAATCATCTTGTCATTAGCTTTCCTTTAAAGTATTTGAACCTATAATCATATAACAAGGCCCAATCCATTTCTTGAAAAGTCTTTCCCTTGATATATTTGCCATGCCAGACCTTCCTTTGTAGTTGTTTGAATTTAGTGTGTAGGAGAGCTTGCATTCTGAACTCATCTAATCCTTTCAGTTGGAGTAGCCTTTCTTATAGTGAAATCTAAGTCCAACTAAAATACCATTCTAAAAGTGTTATATTCAAACTCAGTAGAAAGCAAATATTTCTTCCCCTAAACAAAATTATATAGAGTGAATCGAGTGGCGGTTTTCCAAGTGGTGTTATAGGCCCAAGTGGCCTCTACTAGTATCTTTGCCCAATCTTTCTTACTGCTACTAACAACCTTGGTGAGGATGCTCTCCAATGCTTCTTTTTTTACCTATACTTTTCCATTTGCTTGAGGGTGATAGGAAACAAATATTTTGTGCTTGATATGGAGTTGCCTCAATACTTTGCACAACTATTCTTCATGTTTGGCAGAGAGATAAGGGTTTATCTTTAAGGTTATGGATGGGCCAAACTATACAATATTGACATATCTTGGACTTGAGTCAATAGGGCATAATTCAGTCCAAGGATTATTCCCAGATTCTTTCATCAACTCATCAATTGGTATGGGAGTGGGAGGTTGGTTTTGAAGGATATGATCAATGAGGTAATCTTCATCATGTTGCACACCCCCTATAATAGTATCTAAAGTGCATATTGGGTAGGGAGTGGTGTGATTTCCATAAGGCTTGGGATCTGGTGGAGTTGACAACTGGAAGGAAACCCATTGGTAACAAATGGGTGTTCAAGAAGAAGATAAATGCAAAAGGAAAGGTTATTCCCAGGTGCTGGGAATTGATTTTGGTGACATTTTTTCTCCTGTTGCCAAGATAGCTCTATTAGATTACTTTTATCTGTTGATGTTGCTTTTGATTTTGAGGTAGAATAGATGGATGTGAAGACAACATTTCTTCACAGGGATTTGGAAAAGGAGATCTACATGAAGCAACCTGAAGGTTTTATGGTCAAGGGTAAGAAATAACTAGTATGAAAGTTAAAGAAGTCTATGTATGGGTTAAAACAGTCACCAAGGATGTGGTATGAGAAATTTAATACATTTATACAGGGACTTGGCTTCACCGGAAGCAAACCAGGTCACTGTGTGTATTATAAATTAATTGGTGACCGTGTTATTTATCTGGTCTTGTATGTTTATGATATATTTCTGGTTAGCATGGTTTCCTTTGTCATCACATTGATTTCAGCCGCAAGATCAATCAGTGTATTAGGGACTATAAGGCCATCAATGTGCACATCTACTACTAGGTTTCCAAGGTCTAGATATTTCGGGAATATCACCCTCCCAAGCATCAAATCAGATAGTTACCCAAGAACATTTATGGTCGGGGTGTCTCTTTTTCTTCTCTTAGGATTTTTAAAAACTTTTTCCTTGATGAGATTATTATAGATGGCAACATCTTTAATGGTCGGGAGAATGGGTATCTTAACACAATTTCTTCAATTCTCCCAGAACTTGAACCTGTTATGGGGTGTGTTGGATAGGGTGGATCAAACTCTCAAGAAAAGGAGGTAGATTGACTTGAAAAATACTCTCTTCCTTCTCTTCTTTAATATCTTCAAGTGGAGAAGATGGGTGGTTATCTGGAAGCACTCTCCCAAACCGAAGGTTAATCTCCTGGATTTCCACAGCATAAGCAAGATAAGATGTCTCACCACTGTAGAACTATTGTTCTTGCTTATTTTTGGGTTCAAATTGGGTTGATAAGGAATTTGAGGTTGCTTAGGTGGAGTAGGATGAGTGAGATTTGGTTGAGGTTGGGGTGGAGGCATTAAAGCAAGAGGCTGGTTGACTTTAGGCCTCCACCCTTGTGATGGGTTGCTCCATTGAGAATATTGGGGTGGATATGTATGAAAAGGATGGTTGAAATATTGAGGATGATATGGAGGAGCATAAGGTCAAGAAAGAGTTGTGGACCATGATGGATGAGTGGAAGAGTACCAAGGTTGCAAAGATGCACTATGATTTGGATTATAATAAGAGTAGTGTGCACCTTGCATGCCTTGTTGATATGGACGTGATCCTTGAGGTCTTATTTGATTAATGAAGAAAAGTTTCTCTAATCCACCTTTTTCCCCTTGATATAAAAACTTTTAGTCCTAGAAAAGAAGGGAATTTTTTTGTTGCATGATTTTCTTCACAGACTAGGCAGCCTTCTATGACATTCAATGGGCATTCATTCTTAGGATGTCTTTTGGTGCATCTAGGGTAGAAAATAGATAGTTCCCTTTCTTCTTCCTCTTTCTTTCTTTTGATTTTCATGGTATCCATTTTCAATGAAAGGGTATGTAGAATTTCACTCTTGAAATCCTCCAACATGTTACCTATCTTATTCTTGATGGATGTTGTGGAGGGAGAGGAATTTACCAAGCCTTGACTAGCCCTACCCTTCTTATTGGTAGCCCTAGAGTGATTCTTGAATACAAGTTTGACGTCATCATAGGCTAACTTATAGATATTTCCTCCAGAAAACATGTTAAGGGTTTCCAACATATCCTCCTTGATCCCTCTGAGAAAAACTAGCTTGAGTGACTCAGGATCAAGGGTATAGTTGGCCCTCCTATAACTGAGTTGAAATATATCCTCATAGTCTTATAGGGGTTCAGCAGGTCCAAGAGTCATCCTTAATATTTATTCCCTGGTTTCTTTGGACCTAAAATAGTCCCTGTACTTGTTATTGAAGGCCTGTTGCATTTGGGCCGAGGTAGTGATGCTACCCCTAAGCAACCTATAAATCAGTACAAGGATACATCCTTAAGGGTAGAGGGGAATGACTTCAGCTTTTGCTCATCAAAGGCATAATCATAAGTCCTATAAACAATAGAAAATTCAAACATGACGGTGTCGGGATCCTTAGAGGTTAATCCATGGAGGTATGGAAGGGTAGTAGGGCTTATGTTCTTCATTCTATCCTCTCCATTGGTCTCTCTAATAGGGAAAACATCATTGTCCCTTTTTTCAACCATAGTTTGGGCAAGTGAAGTCATTTATTATTCTTCTCCAATAGGTTCTTAAAAACTTTTAGGTTGCTCACCTATAGGGTCTTCTAACTCCCTTGCAGGTAGAGAGGGAAGCTCACAGTCACTGAAGAAGAGTGAAGGTTGACTATTTGAGGGTGTGGGGGTTTTTGGTAATAATTTTCCTTGATTATCCCTACTCCTACTAGGCATGAAAGAAATATATTTTTTAATCTTTTTCACTTTTTCAAAAACTATATGAAAAACAGAAAATAATGCTTAAGAAGAAACACCATCTACTTAGACACCTCCCCGAAAATGACACCAAAAAGTGGTGAGCCCTAGTATTGCACCAAGAATGTTACAACTCACAAGGGCTCCTCAACTCAAATTATCAACCTGGGGTTCGTACAAACTTAGAGGTGACAGTGCTATATGCACATCAGATTGGATTCCACTCATGCCACCCTCAGTTATGACATTAGATCAAAAGTGCTCAGAGTTCATTCCTCCTACTGAATTAAAATGAAAGCTTGTTGATGATGGTACAATTTAAAACTACTTCCAACCATGAAAGTGGAAATGCCATTTACTCAATTTGCAGATGCTTAATTAATCAATTCATGAAAGGACAAGGGCTAATCTACTTACAGAAAGAAAGCTATTTTATCTTGCAAAATCCGTCAAACTAACAAATATACTTGCGGAAAGGAAGCTATTTTATCTTGTGTAATTCATCAAGATATCAATCATAATCGTATGTATCCTCTACCTAGCTCACACTTTATTGAAAATCAGTAGCCTACTTGTGATAAAACAACTAATTCTACTATGTTTTGAAGTGAAGAAAATGAATGGTTGGAGTGGCCTAGGAGCTTCCCCTGATCATCAAATCATAGTTGGGGGTCATTATTCATCTTAACCGAGTCAAAGTTGCAGTGGGCATCAAAACTGATGAAGGAAAGTGGTGCTACAGTCTTGCTACAGGTGAATGGTACAGGATGTCTTGTATTGCTACAGGAAGGCATGTAATGCATAGGAGGTGTTCCAAGTGGCTTTGAGGGTGAGAATGGTGTCTTACGGGTATGGAGAGGTGGATGGGGTTCTGGAAAATGAAGTGAGGTTAGGTTGATCCCCTATCCAAACTCAGGACCTCTTACAGGTTTTTTTTCACTAGGATGAGTGCTCACAATATACTTAGGAAAAATGACTTATGGAAATAGAGTCTTGGGACAGAGTTGACGGTGGAAAGAGAATATGGAGGAGTTCAAGATGGAAGTGGTGAATGTTCCCTTCCCCCTAGATCAACACATCCCAACAATAAATCATATGCATACATCCATTGATCTTTAACAAAATGAGATAACCTATGATGGAAAATATGAGTTGAATTTAAATAACATCTAATTTATGCCATTCTAAGAAATCATAAACACAATATTTTTGGAATATGGTTGTGAATCCTTCCACTCATTCTCCCACAAGAGAGGTGATGTAGAGGCTTGCAACCACATGTTTTTATATATTAATCTCTACTGAAATGAAAGAAACTATGAACTTCTTGGAATCAAGAAGAAACACAAGTACAAAATAAGGGACGAAAGCCTCTGGGTTGGGCCCAAACCCAAGGGTCTCAGCCCTCTAAACTAACTCAGATGTAACTTAAAATACAAATTCTCATTATAAAAAAATAAAGGTCTTATACATCACATAAAATTTCAAAGTTACAATGTCAAGCTTCAAGCTCAATAGCTACATTGGGATACATAAAAATTTCGAATCCTAATGAGATTTTATTCTTGTTTATTTATAAGAAAAAAGCATATGATAGCAGCTACCTTGAAATTAGGAGTGATTCCCTCCTTGATCTCAAAAATGGTGGATCTTTTCCCTTTTGAGATGCTCTTGGACTAGGAGTCACTCGACATCCAATGAATTTGAGCTAGTGAGAGAGGATACTATGATCCCAATCCAAGTTAAGGAGTTAAGGAGTTGGAAAACCCCCCTAGATTATCCCCTAGTTGTCTCCATCAAGCCTCTGCATAGGAATAAACTAAAAAATGCTTCTTTTTCATTCAATTAAACCACATTAGGCCACATACTATGAGAAACACCTTTTACTCCTCTTAATAAGCATAATATAACAAAAAATGCGAATTAATGTGAGAGAAGGATAGTTTCAAGGCTGGAGGGTGGCATAATGATTTTCAAAATATACCTATTGATGGGACTCCTCACATGGTAATCCATTTTTTTCACCTATACATACACCTATTCATGTATCAACTGATCTGGTTTCTCATAATCCATGAAATGTTTTGCTAATCTGGCCAAAACTTTGAAACTTGACATATATCAATGTATGTGTCAGGTATAGGATCACTAGTGAAAGGAATAATAGCCCAAGTCCCATTTACATATGTCAACCTTGAGGAACACATCATTAGCTTCATGATATTGATGGTCACCATCAGTTTCAAAAGCATGCTTCATTGTTAAATCATTATCTTCAGAATCAATAGAAAGTGTGTCATGAAGGTCGATTTCCTGAAAGGGTATGTAACTTGTTCTTTCAACTAGAGGATGAAGCGTGGGTTCTTGAATAATACTATGATCACTTCTCTTCCCATATCATTGTTCTTCAATTATTTCTCAATTCCTAATAGGAGAACAAGGGGATTCTTAACCATTTCTTTCCACCTCAAAGTCTGCCAATTCAACCACTCTGTCTTTGTCAATGAGATGTGATTTCTCACTATTATCTTCCTCTTGAGGTGACACGTTGAATTTTATTTTAAATTCTTTATCACCAAGAGATTTAATACGTTTAGGGTAAAGGATCCATTGCATGTCCTGATATGATTTTGGATGGGAATTTATCATGCTTTCTTCATTATTGAAATGGATTCCCACATGATCTTGGTTTCCTTCCCCAATAAAATCATGTTTATCATTCGTGTCATCCATGGTTTTTGCCCATTTCAAATAGTATGAGTATTTTTTGCCCTTTTTGTGCTCATGGGAGGGAAGAGAAAGATGAACCTCTTCAAGGAGATCATTTTATTTGTCACACGCATAATTATTTTCCAATTATAAGAGCCTTTAATGCAGTGAGGCTTGATTATGGATGAAAATCACTTGTAGTTTCTAGATCTCTTATGCTAGAAAAGTAATGGGATCTAGAAAAAACTCTTTGATAAGTGTTTATTTGGGTTTCTACATACAAGGATCAACATACTCCACATTAACATAGTTTGACAAGAAGTTGATTGCATCCTCTCTTTGTTTTATTTTTTTCATGAGTTCATTGGATAAATTCTCATCAAAATTGGTAACCAAGTCATTAATCATTTCTCAAATTTATCCTTTTATGAAAATGAAAACACAAATTTATTCAATATATTTATACCCATACATCCACCACGTGCAAAAAATTATTATGTTTTCAGGGAATGATTTTATTTCCTTTGGCTCAAATATGCAATACTATTTCCATGTTTCATATCCTTGCATTAACCATGCAAAATACTTCATCAAGTCATCTTAAAAATCATGTTAGTTTCTACAATATATTTCATAAAAGACTAATAAATTTGGAGTTAACCATGGATTTCCATGAAACTTAGGGACCTATCAAGGCATATTAACAAGTGGAGCATACCAATATCTCAGAATGCATGACAAATAATGAAACGATAACGTCCTATTACAATCCATATTTGAAACATATAGGATGATGCTCCCTTAATATAAAAATTTGCATACCATTATTAGAACTACCATAGATGTAGAGTCATGAATATTTACCTTAATTACCTTAATTACCTTAATTTTTACCTTGAAGAGTAATTTCTTGTGTGTACCTATTTTAAATTTTGTTTAGGTGGAGTCACTAGGTCATATATTGTATGTGAGTAATATTGATAATAATCTCACCAAGGTACAAACAAGAAATACTTACCAAGAGGATGTCGTTGAATGCCAGATCAAATTACCTTCTCCTAGAAAATAATGCCAAAGAATGTTAGTCATGCAAGAAGACAATTTACACTTTGAAATAGAATCACTGAAATTTCATTGAATAACTAGGTAAATTGGACTTATCCCTCACAACAACGCCAAAAAATGTTACCATTCAAATCATCATTCTTGCTCATTGTACTCTTTCCTGAAATATTTTTATGATGATCTATTAAAGAAGAAGATTTGAAAGGGTTTCCCCCTTTTGGGGTTTTTCACTGGTCTTGGAGCAATCTACTATCTCTTATGTTTTTGCTATTGGCTTCTTTGTCACTGCATACATTGTTCTTTCTTCAGTTACATTTATGATTGGTTATACTGCTAATAATTGAATGCATTGTTAATGAAGAAGAAGTAATTTGGGCTAAAGTAACTGATACAACAAAGAAAATTCAGAAAATTTAACATGGTATTAGAGCTGAGGTGAAGGACAAGCCCAAAAGAAGACAAGGATTGAAGCTCTCATTTTCAGAAAGCATATTCCTTGGTCAAGATCAAGATGTCATCCTCTACCTTCAGAGAGCATGAAAAGTTGGGTGATGCATCAAACTTTGTTGCATGAAAGTCAGATTGGAGATCATAGTTGACAAAAATGATGTGCTGGAATACATCCAAGGAAGGATGCTTGAACCTCTAAAAAATGCTTCTTCCTCCCTCAAGAAAAGGTACAAGAAAGGTAACTTTAAAGAAATTAAAATTATAGCTAATGATTTACAAGATAATTTACTTGCATATGTTGGGAATTTAAGAAAGTCCAAATATATGTATGACAAGATAGCCGACATGTATGAAGTAAACAAATTGAATGAGATCATCACCCTGAAAGATCAACTCAAGGAAAATAAGTGAACAAAGGGGAAATTGTTCAATCCTACATTATGAGCATCTCCCACCTTAGAGATTAATTGCAGAGAGTTGGAGAAAATGTGCATGATAGGGAGCTAGTAGTTGTGAATCTTAGAGGTCTCCCTCCTATTTGGGAAGTCTTCATTAATAAAATTAGCAACAACAATGTCCTTCCGACATTTGATGAAATTGTTGGGAAGCTCACTCAAGAAGAGTCAAGAATGATTGCAAGAGGAAGGATTCAAAAACACGAAGAGGGTGAGCTTGCTACATAAATCACTTATGAAGAAAAGAAGAAGGAAAAAGGAGGTTCATCAAGTAAGCGTCCTTCTCAAAATTCAAAAGGAAGGAGTGACAAATCATTATCTCATGTTGAATGCTTCAATTGACACAAGACAGGTCATTATGCTCGTGAATGTCACCAAAAGGAGAAAAATACCATGTTACAACACTAGAGGCAACTAAAATAACAAAAGAAGAAAATAATATCGAAAGAAGAACCATGATAAAGGATACGAAAAAATAAGAAGAGACTGCTCAAGTGACCATGAAGAAAATCATCTTCCTGAAAAGAAGTCAAAGGATCCAAGGTATGAAAGTAATCATGTAAATAAATTTGAATACATTCTTATCTCTGCTTTTACTAGTTCTTCTCCATCAGATTCATGGGATAGTTGGTTGGTTGATAGTGGGGCCACTCATCATTTCTCTGGTTACAAGGAATATCTCTCTAATTTTTTAGAGAGGGAGACTAAACTAAAGATAATTCTTGGAGACAACTCCACTCATCCCATGAAAGGCATTGGGTCCATCAAATTTCAGTTGAATTCTAGGGAATCAGTCCTATTGCACGATGTTATGTATGCACATAAATTAATGAAGAATATGGTATTTATATCTACATTGGCAGATAAAAGGATGAGGGTTGCCTTCATCAAAGGTAAATTTTTAACTTGGCCTGTTGATTCACTTATGAGAGATGAATTCACACTAGGATCCACAATTGAAGGACTCTATAGAGTCACTGGAAGACCTCTCCTAGCAGTGGTTCATAATACCAATCTTTAGAGTGAGTTATGGCACCGTATACTGGATCATCTACACTGTGATGCTCTTCTGAAGTTGAATAAATTGGTCTCTGGTAATCCTGATGTTCAATATTACATGATGGAGTTTATCTAGGTTGTGTGATTGGAAATAAAACAAGGAGGCCATTTCCCTCTAGTAAGAACAACACAAATGAAATCCTCCATCTCATTCATTCTGATATATGTGGTTCGATGCCTGTACATTCTATTGGTGATCATCTCTTTTGCATCACCTTTATTGATGACTTCTCAAGAAAGACATGGATATACTATCTTAAGCATAAGGATGAAACCTTTGAAACATTCAAGGAAGTAAAATACTTGATCGAAAATCAATCAGGAAAGAGAATCAAAGTCTTCAAGTCTGACAATGGAGAGGAATACATGTTAAAATAATTCATAGATGTTGGGATGAGGTTCCTATGGTCGAATTTTGTCAGTTGAGTCAATTATTGTAATATCTTTTGTGAAATAATGTAAAGTCTCTGTGAAATATGGAAGCGAAGCGCGAAGCTAAGTAAGATTCAAAGGGGCATTAGTCCCTTATATGGGTAGGTGATAGGATGGTTGTGAGACTCACTCATGGTCCGCAGGCCATGGTATTGTAATGAAAAGGCTATATATATAGTGAGTCATAATGATTCTAAAGAGATAAATTTTTGATAGAGAATCATTGTAAGGGAAAGGTGCTAAGGCAGGAAAGGTCTGTTCACTGTACTTAGGCGAAAGGGGAAGGCTCATGTAGCTGAGTGTGCAGATACCTTGGTAAGTCCACAGCTGAGTGAGAGGGCCCTTGCAATTGGGTGTGCAGGGATAAGAAGTTTCTATCTGAACATTTACATCTTAATAAAGATTGTTTGAGATGAATCTGTGCATCTGTGCCTCATTTATTTACTTCTATTTAAATTTATGTATCTTCGCTTTGTGATTTGTTTTATGTGAATTAATACTTTATTTCTGCACGAAACAGATAGATCTATAATATTTATTCTTAATAAGTAATTAACCACCTTCACAGAGCTCGAGATGCTATTAAATAAATATGTTGTAGTTAACTTCTCGGAAAGGATAGATCTGCGCAAAGGAAAATCTAGGTCATAAAGGCTTCAGATTATACAGTTTATTGTGCAAAAGTAGTGAATCTATATATTTATGCTTGTTAAGTACAATCAAGTACCTTCACGAAGGTCTGAAGGCCATTTCAATAGAGTTGCAATAGCTAAGAGTCAGAAGGAATAGGTCTGTGTGAAGGAAAATCTAAGCTATAAGAGCCTTAGGAAACCATCACACAGACCTATGAATGCATAAACCTGGTTCTAGCATCCCCAATACTGCTTTGGGTGAGACTACAACCTACGCTACATAGATTTTTGCCAAAAGGGCCAGCAGTTAATAGGTTTTTGTTGGTTGGAGCGAATAAATCTGAACCTGGGTCAGGCCCCCTTAAGGCAACAAACGGTTCTGTTGCCGGGACCGGGATCAATCTGAGGAATGTGTGATGTCGAATAAGTGGTTTCCTACCAAGAAAGAAATTGAAAAGTGGCTCGATCGAAATAAACATGCATTCGCAAATTAGGAGAACAAAAACCCACAATTGTCCATGGAATAGTGGTTGACTAGATACCTATATTGAGATGAAACCAAGAACTTTTATGTTTCTTCCCTTTCAAATTACATGAGTGGTTGTCTAGATTAGTAGATAGTCAAGGTATGTGGATACTTGACAGCCCTATTACGTGGACTCCAGAGCTGGTGAGGCAATTGGAAGCTTTAGAAAATACCATCGTGTGGGCCGTTGATCACTATATTGATCGAACACTTGGAGCATTTGTGACTGAGTTCGCAATTGATAGGGATTGTGAAGCAAAGTGCAAAATATTCAAGGAACTATGAGGTAATTACTTACGGGCTCTAAAAATGTGGAGTAATATGTTGTTGTGTGAAAAACGGGTTATGCCATTACCTTGATGTTTGGGACTATGCAAAGCGGAAAACTTTTAGAAGGAACGAAGAATCAAGCTCTAAATATAGTCTGCTATTGGGATCCTCTTCAAGCGATGACGAAGGAAAAATTCTGAATACACCGTGAAGTGCACTGTAGTTGGTATGTTAGGGTATCCCGCTGATACCTCATCCATCCACTCCACCTCCACCTCTACCTCCACCACATACACCTACACCTTCACCTCCACCTCTGCCTCCACCTCCACCATTCAACATAGTGAATTCAATGAATATGTTGATCTTCAAAGGGGTAGGAAGTGAAGACCTCGAACAATTCTGGTTCGTTACAAATGCTATGTGGACAACGCAAAAGATCACTGATGATAATCTAAAGAAAGCACAACTGGTCACAACACTGCAAGATAGAGCATTGACCTGGTATATCAAGTACTATCAAGATCACCTTGTCATGATGTTCGCAGATACTCAGCAAGCATTGAACCACAATTTTAAGAAGCCTAAATATCTGACACAGTCTGTTACAAATTTTAGGGAGATAAAGCAAGTGGTGAATGAATCATTGTGGGATTTCGACTGGAGGCTAAAATGCCTTATTCGACAAGCTAATATGAATATCATAGACGAATAACACAAATTATGGTACATTGCTTCGTTGTTGTCCCAATTAAGATTTCCATTATCAGCGCAGAAGATAGCAACACAAGGAAAAGTTGTGGAGATCACAATGAGGTTAGAAACCTAGCCCATACAAGCTATGAACATTAGAGTACAATAGATTCACTCGCAGCTGGCAAGTCTACACCTAGAGTTGCAGAGCCTAAAGAAGGGAAAGGAAGCCCAACCTGAGGTGCGCGCAGAAGTTTGGTTCTTGAAATGCAAGGGCCATGGGCATGATAATGACTATTGCCTGGTTTATTAGAACTATGTTATTGGTGGGGGGGGGGGGGGGGTTGTCCCCCTTAAGCCATAAAATATTGTTGGGCCAAGCACAAGAGCAATGCCATGGTGCACTATCTGTTTTACAAGTCAGCATGTGACAGACAATTGTCATCTACTACAAAAGTTTGTATACACCCCTTAGGAGTTGTTTTGCAATTTATGAAATCTGTAGGTCATGATTAATTCCATTGCCGAATTTATGAGTTGATGATGGATAGAACCCCTACCTATTGAATGCTGGTAGAAACTCAGCCTCTGGATCATGGCGCGGGTGCAATGCATGGAGGATTCCAAGGCTGAGGAAGAGGAAGAGGAGGAGGGGCTGGCAGAGGCCATGGACAAGTTATTTTCTATAACTATGGTGAAGTTGGAAATTTTGTGTGCGATTGTCAGAACCCAATGAATCCATGTTGTCAATATTGTAGAAAATTTAATCATGTGATAGAATATTTTCCAATCTTGATAGGAAAGATGAAAGAAAATATGATGCAGACCCAACAACCTACGCAAAATATCTAGATGATGAGGGAGGAACCGTACGAAGAAGATCATAGTGTTAATATAGTAATGCACAGTGGTATGACCATGGGTGAAGATAAGGGAAAGCAACCAGAGACCAAAGGATGGGTGTGCAAGGCCACTGAAAAGGAAGTGGGGTTTGACCTCAACCAGGCTAAGAAAATTGTATGGTAGCTAAAAAAAATTTCGCTGAAGCTTCTATGTCTAGAAGTCAGGAGAAATTAGTTGGGAATAGTGAAGTGTAGGATGTGGATCCTTCGTTGTTAGCTACTTTCCTGAAGACCTGTATGAAGTTGCTACACGATAATAAGGTTGTATAAGGGCTCCAAGAGTTAATAGATAACTTTGCGAGTAAGATTAAGATTCCTTCAAAACAACGTGCTATAAGGAATCTAGGTAAGCATAAGAAGTGGGCAGGGCACAAGATGAGGCTGATCGTGCATATAGGAGAGTATGAAATGGACCAAGTAATCTTGGATTTGGGGTTTGATGCAAATGTACTACCTAAACAGACATGGGAAGGATGGGGAGACCTAGTCTCCTATACAGCTACACATGGATAATCAGCAGAAGATTATTCCTATGGGGCGCATGTATGGGGTAACAATCAATATTGAAGGAGTAAGTGCTCTGGCGGATTTTGAAGTAATAGAAATAGTAGATGACATCAATCTGTATCCTACACTACTAGGAATTTATTGGGCATTTGACATGGATGTAGTGATTAATCTGAAGAAGTAGAAGATGAAATTTGAGAGGAAGGCGCTTAGGGTTATTGTGCCACTGGACCTTGCTGAAGGAGCGCACTATACTAAGCATGTTAGTGACTTTTTTGAGGATGGTGATGATCTAGACCAGATATACAAGATCATGGCACGAGATGAAGATTGGATCAATCCTACGACCGATGGACAAATTACATGGGATAGGGATAGTTCCTATACCTCAGACTTAGATGAAGAACTCGAGCACTAGTAGAATCGGTTGCATGAAGTATCTACGCTGTGGTGCGTATCCACAGAGGTAAGAAAGATTCCGCACTATGATGGGTTGAATGATCTTAATCTCTTTTTGGATGAATTCAAAAAGGAGGTGCCTGAGGAACATCGATTCCAAGCACTAGAATTTCCATTGTGCACTACGCCTGCCCAATGGTGGGGTATGCACAAGGAAAGTTTCGCTGACTGGAAGGAATACAAATGGATGATGAAGATAAGTTTTAGATATGATAATACCTGGATGACTGAGAAGCATAGTGGGAAGGATGATCCACGCAAACACTTGGCCTGATGGACTAAAGCTTGGGGTGAAGAACCTACGCAAGAGTGGTTTCATGTTTTCTGCCATACCTTAGACACTATTCCTATGAATTGGTATTTGGAAAAAGAGCTACGTCATGGAACGGCTGAATAGGATATTCTACAGGAAAGCTTATTATTAACTTTCATCTTTGAGGATGGATTTGAATGCATTGATGAAGCGCTACAAGAGATTAAGGCCGCTATTTTTAGGACTCCTAAAAAGATGGTGGAATGGGTACAATTAGACTAGAGTACACAACAATATGACTGCTAAAGAAGAGGAGGATGATCACAAAAAAATAAAAATTATAGAAAATGAAGGTTAGTGCGAGGTTGAAGGACCTCTGGTAGAGAACCCTGATGTAACAAAGCCATCGAAAACCCGGCAGGTAAATATTGGATTCGATGCCAAGCCTAAGTTCATGAATATAGGAGACTATTGGGATGAAGATATAGTCGATAAGGTGGCCGAATTGCTGTGCGAATACTAGGATCTATTCTCAACGAAGTTCTCGGATATGAAAGGTATTGTAGGAGATTTGGGTGTAATGAAAATTACTTTGAAACCTAGCGTTAAACCCATAAAGCAGAGACCTCATCGGCTCAACCCAAAATATAAAGAAAAGGTGTGCAAAGAGCTTGATAAGATGCTGGAGGCCAGAATTATTGAACTAGTTGAAGAATTTGATTGGGTGAGCCCCATAGTGGTTCAGTAGAAGAAGCAGCGGGGTGAAATTAAGATATGCGTAGATCTAAGGAAGTTGAATGATGCAAGTGCGCATGATCCATTTTTGACATGATTCACATACGAAGTTTTAGAAAATTTTGGAGGACAAGAGGCATATTTGTTCACTTATGGATTCTCAAGATAGCATCAAATAACGATTGCGCCAGAGGAACGCAGCAAGACAACCTTCATGATGGAGTGGGGTTGCTTTTAGTATACAGTAATGCCATTCAGACTTAAGAATGTGCTGACAATCTTCTCCAGGGTGGTAATCGTAGCATTAAGGAGTTTATTCATAAATTCTTAGAGGTCTATTTTGATGAATGAACTATTTTTGGATTGGTGAAGCACCATGTTGCAAGTCTGCACCTCATGTTGGACACATGTTACAGATACCAGATCACGTTGAACTTGAAGAAGTGTACCTTCTGTGTGCCTTTTGGAATTTTGCTAGGCCATGTAGTATGCAAGTAGGGATTGATGGTGGACCCTGCAAAGATCACAATGATTGTAAAATTAGAAGCTCCTAAGAATGTCAAGCAGTGGTGCGCAACGCTTGGCGACACAAGCTACTATAGGAAGTTTTTCAAGTCTTATGCCCAGATAAATGTGCTGATGGAGAAACTATTAAAGAAGGATGCAAATTTTTGTTGGGATGAGGAGTATCAACAGGGTCTCGATGTGTTTGGACAAGATGGTGACTGCACCCATCTTACTATTTCTAGATTGGAAAAAAGATTTCCAAGTACAAGTAGATGCCTCATGTATTACGCTGGGTGCGGTATTGACCCAGCCTGGAAAAGGTGATATTGAACATCCAGTAGAATTTGTAAGTAGGAAACTGTCAAATGCTAAAAATAACTACTCCACTATAGAGCGCGAAGGGTTGGCGATGGTCTACGTGCTGCAAAAGTTTCAACATTATTTGTTGAGCGCACACTTCAAAATGTACACAGATCTCTCATTCTCAAGTACCCAGTCAACAAGCCTGTGTTGGGGGAAGAAATCTGTAGGTGGTTGTTGTTGGTCTAGGAGTATGAATTTGCAGTAATAGTGAAGCTAGGATGGTTGAATTTCGGGACTAGATCATCTATCCAGGATTGAGACAGGCGAAGAACTAAGCAATTTGGAAGAAGGATTGTTGGATGTGAAACTCTTTGTTGTGTGTGTTGTGAATGATCATTTTGCAGATATAATTTAGTTTCTAACAACTCGAATGGATCTGGAAGGGTATTGTACTCAACAGAAGAAGGAACTGGTGGTATATGTTTCTGATTTTTCTGTTATAGTGGTACATTTGTATAAGATGGGAACAAATGAAATATTGCGCCGATATGTTCCAGATTTTGAGCACGCTAGTATCCTCGCCGAAGCACATGGAGGAGTGGTGGGAGGACGCTATACAGGTAGAGTGACCGTGCAGAAGATTTTGCGCCATGGTTATGGTGATCGACATTGCATAAAGACTCTAAGGCATTTTGTAAATCATGTGATGCTTGTCAAAGGACGGGTAAGCCTTCGTGAAGAGATGAATTGTCCTTAAACCCTAAGGTTTCGTTACAAGTATTTGAAAAATGGGCAATTGAATTTGTAGGTTTGATACAACCACCAGGAAGGAAGACAGGTGCGTGGTACATTATTACTGCAATGGAGTACTTAATTAGATGGGTAGAAGCGCAACTAGTAAAGGAATGTACTGCTGCTACAACTGCGAAGTTCCTGTTTGAATACGTATTAACATGGTTTGGGTGCCCTAAAGTATTGATGAGTGATAGGGGTATGCATTTCCTGAATGGAAATATCAGCGCGATGCTCAAATAATTCCATGTTTACCATCAAAAGAGTACACCCTATCATCCACAATCCAATGGTACAGTGGAGGCATTCAATAGGATTTTGGAGAATGTGTTGACAAAGGTTTGTAACGTCAAGAGGAGTGATTGGGATGTGTGAATAACAATAGTCATATGGGCATATGGGACGATGTGAAAGAAGTTGACAAGCCAAACTCCATTTAGGTTGGTCCATGGGATCGAGGTGGTGATGCCAATGGAATATATTTTTCCAAGCCTGTGCATTGCAGATTTGACAAAGATGATGGATTGTTAAACTGTGGAGGAACTCGTGCAGTTGATGGAGTTGGAAGAAGACCGATTTACTATAGGATTTCACCAGCAAGTGAAAAAGGAACATGAGAAGGTCTGGCATGATAGGAATATTAAGCTACGCACTTTCAAGGTGAATGATTTGGTTTTTCTCTATGATAGTAAGTTCACAAAGTTTCCTAGAAAATTCCAAATGCGTTGGTTAGGCCCGTATGTTGTTAAGGAAATCACGGATGGTGGCGTAGTCCAGATCGCAAAGCTGAATGGCGAATTTTTCCTAGGTAGGGTGAATGGAAGTCAGCTGAAATTGTATACATAGGATCTTTCCCCTGTGAAATGACTACATAGTAGTAGGACAGTCTTAGCACTCCAGGTAGTTGCAAGGGAGAGCAGGACTACAAACTACACTGCACAAGGAAAAGGAGAACGTAGTAAGGAAGTTGCACGAGGGATGAAAGGGGTACAACAGAAGAAGCCGTGACAAAAGAAGTTGTGATGCAAGAGCTGCACCATGGGGGTTGGTGCCATGCAGCCAGGTCCAAAAGTAGCCGTTGAAGTCACTGTTCATGATTGGATAGCAAAAATCCCATTAAGAGAAGCAGGTAGGTGACATTTATGGTGAAAATATTTGGAGATTTGTCACCAAAGATGCATTTATTATCAGAAAATGGAGGGAATGGTCAGATTTGAATTCGAAATCGCCTAAAAATATGGTATGTTGGTCTGCCGAAGAACACTTTGCTTTCTGATAGTTGCATATGAGCCCTCTTGTTTTCGCTCTATGAATTGTTAGACTTGGGAGGATTTAGTTTAAATCCCAACATTTGCGAAACTACCTGACTGGAACTAGAAGCTTATCCTTGAACAAATGTCCAAGCTCATAAGTTTTGAAGCCGATGTCTCTTAAGAAGAAGCCCCTGAAGTTGCATCAATGGAGACCATGCCATCCATGCCTACGGTGTTGTGGTTGCCTAGGCCAAATAAATATGCTACTAAGGAGAAGCAGAAGAAACCACAACTTGTACCAGTAAGGCAGTCACTGAGGAAGAACTACGCATAGGTTCAACAGAAAGAGAGGAAGGAAAAGGTAAAACAACCAGATGAGCCTGTGGATTTGGACGTAGAAGAACTCCGTGATAGATTTGAGGAAGTGGATTTTGAGGAGGGTGAGCCTATAAATAGGCTCTAGATGTATGTCCTTCAGCGGAAAGGGAAAGCCAAGGTAACCAAGGACCTAGATTTGGGCAAGTTCACGATCTCTACACCGCTACTGCTAAAAGAAGTGGTATTTGAAGGCGCGCTCTTAGCATGTATCCCTATGTTAAAACTGGATGATTGGGATCTCGCCGAACATGAAACATTTCTGCATTCGGCCACCAATAAGTACATGAACAAGATTTATTATGAAGAGACTGTGGTCACAAGGCTGGAACTGATGAAATGGATAAAAGGCATCGAGTAAGCCAGATTTCTACATAAGTTGTGTGCCATACTTTCATAGGTTAATTATCAATACTGTCTGTGTACACCAATTTCTTGCGCTGGTGCATGGTGGGTTTTTGTGGTTAAGTGAACCCATCCCCATAACATACATGTTGATCCATCGAATTACGAAGTTGCCCTATGGAGGGGCGAATCCAGCTAAGAAATTTGGAGGCAAAAGCAAGGAGAAGGAACTTGCAGATAAAATGAAAACTGAGTATGGAATGGTCAAGAAGTCACATGGATACTCTATCTGCTCTATTGCAGAGCCAGTGGTGCGGTTTTCCACTCATATTTTGGCCGGGAAGGTCATGAGAAAATGTGACGTGGACAAGGTTCCGACGCCAGTAATTTCGTTGGCTGCACAGTGTGCAAAGGGGGTGCAGTACAACTGGGCACAATACCTTTGCAAGGAATTCTTAGCGAATTTCCACGAAGCATAGGAGGAAAGTGTTGTGGTCACCAACAACCCCCCTTTTTATTTAGTGTTATGACTAATACTAAATAAATGGGGACCCTTAGTTAAAAATTCAAAAAAATCAATTAGTGATTGTATTTCCTTTTCAATAAAACTTTAACATCATAAACTTAAGAAAATACCTTTGAAAATATCTAAAAACTTAAGTATCATGATGGGAAAAGATAAAATCGCTCCTTAAAGGATATCACATCGCAGAAAAGATAATAGCATGTCTACTTACAAGCTAAACTCTAAAATCTCGAGAATGCGATGCGAAATTGCATAAGGATAAACATATATCGCATCACAAGTCTTAGAAGCAAACTTATAATAAAAAACCGCAGAAAACACCAATATGCGATAGCACATATCGTAAAATCACACCTCGCAAGAAACTGCTTAACACAAAACATACATATATTATGATTATGCGATATTGCGATTATGCGATATTGCGATTACGCGATGTTGCGACCATGCGATACTGCAAAATTGCGATAATGTGACAAAACAATCTTACGATAGGACAACAGAAAGATCTTGTGATCTTGCAATCTTACAATCTTGCGATTATGCGATGCAGCGATCTGCAATATTGCAAAGCAAATTGTGAAATCGTCCCATCACAAATTTTTCTGGTTCATTATTCAAGAAAAAGTGTTTCCATTAAACGAGATTGGTTATGTGCTTTAATTCTCATTAATGAAGTAGTTTCCAGTTGTTAAGGAAATATGATTTTGTGTTTATTGAAGAGCCAGTTCACGTAAGGTGATATACTTTTGCAGGTATTCAGCATTTAGAGATTTCCCGTCATTATTTATTATCATTACTCTCACCTCACTTGTAAACTGCAGGAACGAAGGAAAAAAGGTTATACAAAGTAGTGTACAGGAAACTACGGTGAAAATAGGCAAGGCTCTGATATCTGAAGACAGAGAAAAGGTGCCCTTGCACAAAGACACTGCATGCAACAGAAACGCAGGTATTTTCACCTGGGAAGGCATACATAATCTACTTGAGGAAACAAATCCTAAAGTAATAGGATTTACGGCTACTGCAGGCTCATCAAGGTCGTCTGAAGTATCAGTTGCAGAGTTAGCTTGTTCATTCTTGCACCGGAGAGCGGCAACGCCCAAAATTCTCCCCTGCATAGAAATGGTTAAAGGGGTACTAGACAACGCTGAAATCAAAGACAGGTAGTTTAGGGCTCAAGGTCAAGAGCTCTCAGAATCATTAATTTCACAAAATTTCAACTCTATATCCACTACAAGAAAACACGCAAGAGGCGAAAATCACACTAAGGAAGCCCGGATTAAGAAACAAAGATAGTTTCCAATGCGCGATTAGCACCTAACGCTAATCGTGCATCGCTGGGTAAAACTTCTCGAAATGAAAAGCCTCTAATTGCTCAGTCTCCTGTAAGCCCAGTACGGAAAAGATAGTGACAGCTCTTGCTGATTCCATTTTTACAGCACATTTAAAGGCTGAAGTCAGCCAACTAACCCTTCTCAAGCAAATGTTGAATGCTTGCGAAATTAAGGAGAAAATACAGAAATAGTTGGTTTTAGATTTAACTTTAGAAATAATTTTATTTTATTTTGCCTAGAAAAAGGATGGTCATTTAAACCGTATCCTAAATTTTTGTAAATAGGTTATTTTTAGATGTATTTAGTAGTATTTAAACCCTTCTCATGCATTTAGAGAAGGGTCTAGAAATTTATCAAAAACTTGTCCTCAGAACATGCACTTTTTCACCCTCCGAGGAGGTTTTGATGAATGAATGGAACAGGATTTATTGATTTTTTCATTTGATATCTGCTACTGATGTTGCACTTCTGTACTCTTAGTTGATGTTGGATTGAGAAGAGATAAATCGCTATCGCTTGAAGCTCATGAGTAGAACTAGTTATAAATGGTACTTTTATCTCTTAATTGTTTCTATTTCCTATGTTAAAGTGATATTTAAATTCAGTTATTTATATGTTAATGCTTGAATGCTTGAGTTATCATTTGGCACTTTTGTATGGTGATATCTATTTATTTGTGCTTAATATATAAAGTAGCTTACTGTGTGATATGTTTTTCGCAACTGTTTCACCTAAATTTTTATGTGAAGTGGTTTATCTAGATTGAATTCTTTCCTTATGACAATTGAATGATCTTTATTGCCGATTGTTATTTGAAATCATTTTAGATCGCACAGAAGAAATATTACATCCCGGGTTAGTATAGACTTAGATAGTTCTGTTTTATTAGAATACAATAGCATGTTATTAGATTAAATTTAGAATTAGAGCATCTTAATTAGGAACTGTTATATCAGAGATATCATATTCTACACACACACACTCAAAAATTGGGAAACTGGTCCCATTATCCCCAGTCGGACCCGCTATACCAAACGAAAAAGGAGCTGCCAACCAAGGTCCAGACCGAGCGAGTATCCCCCTTGTTGTTGACCCAATTTTCAAGGCTTCAACAGAAAGCAAGGCATTTCACTATGCCTACCTCCTGCTACTGATTGTACTAGTTGCATGGCGACTACCAGAGGATAGCCAGTTCCCTTTGCAGTATGAGGATTTACCTGAGGCGGCGAAATTCACTTCCTTGTGGGTGACGAAGGATTTGGAGAGGATCACAGAGTCAAAAGTATTCTGCATATTGGTCGAGACGGACCTCCGCATAGTGATAAGTCAGAGGCTAAGGTTGTCTCCAACCTTGTTTGAGCAATTGCGGGCCTTCGCAAAATTTAAGGCTGATTTTCATAATGTATCTATTTGCGCGAGGTGAGACCCTAGGAAGATATGGAACAAGTTTCCATTCATGGTCAGCAGAGAGGCGACAACCCACAAATCTTGGTGCAGGTACCAGCAAAGGCGAAGAAAGCTCTTCTACACAGAAAATAGCACGGCGTAGCCATCAGAGATCACATGTCTACCTTGGATAATGTAGTAACGGGTTGCAATTGTCTCTTTGAACATGCAATGGAGCTATGGACCATTTTTCAAGAGGACTTAAACCTACAGAGATCGGGTACAGAGATCAGAGAGGCACAACTAAAAATCGATGAGATCAGGGGGACTACATGCACTTTGGCACTAGTCTAGTGCTTTGCGCGCTTACAAGAAATGAAGGTGTTGTAGACACAAGTTGAGGATCTGCAATGCAAAGAACAAGTTTTGAAGGCTCAGATTCAACCATGGACATAGGAAGTGATCTAGATTACTCTGACTATCCAAGAGAAGTAAAAGACTTGCCAACAGACACAGAGGACCATGCACCTTGCGATGGAGGGGCCAAATATAGAGAAGTTGGTCGAAGAAGTGCAGTAGGTCGCCGTACAGAGCACAATTAACCTTGAAGTCTTGAAGATGGATTTCAATGAACTCTACCATAAAGTGGAGAAACCAGCTGAGTGACTCGAGGGTGAGTCACCATATTTGTGTTGGGGGTCTATTGGGATGGGGTCCCTGGCATAAAATGTTGTCAGTTAAGTAAATTTTTGTAATATTTTTTGAGAAATAATGTAAAGTCTCTGTGAAATATGGAAGCGGAGCGCGAATCTAAGTAAGAGTCAAAGGGGCATTAGTCCCTTGTATGGGTAGGTGATAGGATGGTTTTGAGACTCACCCATGGTCCGTGGGCCATGGTATTGTAATGAAAAGCCTATATATATAGTGAGTCATAGCAATTCTAAAGAGATAATTTTTTCATAGAGAATCATTGTAAGCGCAAGGTGCTAAGGCAGGAAACGTATGTTTCATATACTTAGGCGAAAGGGGAAGGCTCCTGCAACTGAGTGTGCAAAGATCTTGGTAAGTCCGCTGCTGAGTGCATGGGCCCCTACAGTTGGGTGCACAAGGATAAGAAGTATGTATCTAAATGTCTACATATTAATAAAGAATGTTTGAGTTGAATCTATGCATTTGTGCCTCTTTTATTTACTTCTGTTTAAGTTTATGTATCTTTGCTCTGTGATCTATTTTATGCGAATTAATGCTTTAATTCTGCGCAAAACATATGGATTTGTAATATTTATGCATAATAAGTATAATTAACCACCTTCGAGGAGATCGGGAAGTTGATAAATAAATCTATTGTAGTTAATAGCTCGGAAAGGATAAATTTGTGCAAAGGAAGATCCAGGCCATTAAGGCTTCAAAATATACAGTTTATTGTGCAAAAGTAGTAAATTTGTGTCTTTTATGCCTATTAACTACAATCAAGTACCTTCATGAAGCTTTGAAGGCCATTTCAGTAGAGTTGCAGTAGTTGATAGTCGGAAGGAATAGGTTTGTGCAAAAGCAGATCTAAGCTATAAAAACCTTAGGAAACCATCACGTAGGCCTCTCGATGCAGAAACCTCGTTCTAGCATCCCCCAATACTACTTCGGGTGAGACTGCAGCCTGTGCTACGCAGGTTGTTTCTGAAAGGGTCAACAGTTAGGATTTTTTTGGTTGGCGTGAATAACTATGAACCTGGGTCAAGACCCCTTAAGCCAGCAATAGACTTTTGCAAGAAATATGAAATCAAGAAGGAAAAAAATGTGCCATATACTCCTAAACATAATGGTCTAGCTGAAAGGAAGAACAAGTCTATATTAGAAGCTTCCTATGCTGTGCTCCATGGTCAAAAGGTGCCAATCTTCCTGTGGGCCGAAGCTACATCTACTATTGTATATGTTCAAAATAGGGTGCCTCATCAAGCTTTCGAAGACAGGTCTCCTTAATAAATATTCTCACGTGTCAAGCCTGATATCAAACATCTTCGTGTATTTGGATGCCCCATATATTTTCATGTGTTGAAGGACAAAAGGAATAAATTGGAAGCTACTGGTAGAAAAGGTACGTTTGTGGGTTATTGTGAAAATTCTAAAGCATATAGAATTTATATTCCTGGTTAGAGGAAGGTCAAAATTAGTAGGGACGTAACATTTGATGAACATGCAACTCTTGGAAAAGAAAGAGATCTTCCTCCACCTCCTCCTCCCAAGGAAGAGAATGATGACTGGGATATTCTGGATGGTTCATCCGTGCCTGAGTCCGATATGGTTGATGATCCCATAGGCCTCATGGATCCATTAGATCCTCCTCCAAGTGATATTTCTACTAGGAAAAGATCACTTTGGCTCCGTGATACTTTACAGAATATTGAAAGAAATGTCCCCATTCATAGATCATTCAGAGAAAGGAAGAAAATATGCAGGTATTAGGGATATGTTGCAGCTATGAACACTATGATTTAAGCCAAACAATCCTCATTCAAAGAAGCAATAAAAGAACAAGTTTGGAAGGATGATATGGCTGAGGAATATGAATCAATTATGAAAAATAATGTATGGGATGTTGTACCTAGACTAAAAGGGAAGTCTGTTGTGACTTCAAAATTGTTATTTAAGATCAAACATGGAATTTATGGCAACATTGAGAAATACAAAGCAAGGTTTGTAGCTCTAGGATTCTGTCAAAAAGAGGAAGAAGACTATGATAACATCTTTGCTCCTGTGGCTCGATATACAACCATCAGTTCTATAGTTTCCCTTGCTACAAGTGAGGGATGGACTCTTCATCAAATGGATGTAAAGACTGCATTCCTTAGTGGTGTGTTACAGGAAGAAGTATATGATGAATAACCATAGGGTTTTGAAGTGGAAGATCGAACATCACATGTTTGTAGGTTGAAGAAGGCATTGTATGGTTTGAAGAAAGCTCCTTGAGATTTGTATGCGTGCATTAACAATTACTTATTGAAGTTGGGATTCACAAGAAGCAATGTCGATCCTAACCTCTACTTCAAGGTAGTCCAAGGTATGCCATTGATTTTGGTTTTATATGTTGATGATCTATTCTTGACAGATAGTGATCCTCTGATGATCGAGTGTAAAAGGAATCTAGCCTCTGAATTTGAGATGAAATACCTTAGTATCATGCACTACTTTTAAGGCCTTGAGGTGTGGCAAAGGCTTGGTGATATTTACCTTTCACAAGGAAAATACATTGTAAAGTTGTTGGAACAATTTGGAATGACTGAATGAAAATCCATGGTTAGTCTGATGGAAATGAACTTCAAGGCATTATGTGGAAATGTTGCAGGACCAACCTTAGAAAATCCATCCCAGTATAGAAAATTGATTGGGTCTCTGATGTTCCTTGTGAATGCCCATCTTGACATATGCTATGAAGTAAACACACTGATTCAATTTATTACCGATCCCCTCCACGTATATTGGATAGTTGTGAGACACATATTGAGATATTTGTAGGTGTTGATCACACTTGGCCTCAGATATTCTACCAGAAACGTTCAACTTCATGGATACACTGATGTTGATTGGGCCAGAAATGTTATTGATGGAAATAGTACATATGGATGTTGCTTTAGTCTTAGATCTTCCATGATATCCTCGATGAGTAGGAAACAAAATTATGTAGCATTGAACACAACTGAAGTAGAATACATTACTACTAGCATCGCTAGATGTGAAGCAGTTTGGTTGAGAAATCTCCTTGGAGAGCTATTTGAGTAGGTCCTAGATACCATAGTGATATACTATGACAATAAGAGTGGAATCCATTTGGCAAAAAATCTTATGTTTCATGACAAGTCCAAGAATATTGTGATTTGATATCACTTCATTTGATACATGGTGCAGAAAGGAGTTGTCAAGATCCATCACATATCAATAGATGAATAGATTGTTGATATTCTCACCAAGGCATTATTTAAAGGAATGTTCATGGTCTTAAGAGAGAAGCTTGGACTAATCGATGTGGCCCCTCTAGATAAGGGGTAGTACTGATCGAGAACACTGAGCTAAATCTCCCCCCTATTTGAGCTTCGAGGATGAGGAATTGAGGGAAAGGGGCTCCTGGGGTTGAGGGAACTCTAGAAAATAGGGCACTCCCCTATCTAGTACCCATAGGGTTGAGGGTTTTACTCCCCTGTCTGGTCATTGCAGAGTATAATCGAGTTGGAATCATACCCACAAGAAGGGCTTGTTGGGAATATTAATCCTCGTTTGGCCAACAAGTTGAGGTGTGCTTGGGGAGTACAACCCAAAGTGATTGTGATGAAAGTGTTCTACCACATGATTATAAAGAGTCATTGCTGGGAATATCAGTAGGCAATAGGATTCTAGGTTGAGGGTAAAGATCCCCGATGAGATTCTAGGGTCGAGGGTTTACTCCCCTGAATGATGTGTTATCCTATTGCTCGATATGGTTGGAAACTATTACTCCCCAATTATTATTCTTCTAGATCCTAGAAATTTTCAGCAGATTGCGTTGAGTAGATAATTTTAAAGTATTACATCAACATGACAAGATTTTGGCAATGTGGAATTCTTCCTAGTTGAGAGGAAGTGTTAATTTTTCAAGTACGGTCAAATTCCACACTGGACAACTCAGATAACTGAGATGATACTTACATTAAATTCCTATTTTTGAAAGGACCAAAATCGACTTAAATATCACCTAATTTGGTCGAGTAGAATTTAAGTTTTGAATTATTTTATTAATTCATACGTTATGGAATGGGTCAACCCTAACCACATGAGTAACTTCTTGGGTAAACGTTAACCCCAACTTAACCCTTAGGAAAGCATATAAATAGAAGCAACCTCAAGTTCATTTCAATATATTGATCAATCCATTTTCTGTTCTTTTATTTTTGTCTTGGTTTGCACATGTTCAATGGAAGGAGTTCGAACAGGGTCCGAAATCATAGGCAAAAGGTTTGCTCTAGATTAGGGTTTTCTGGATCTCGGATGCTCGCACAGAACAAAGAATTTTGGTCCCTGGACGCTGGCATAGAGTGGTTAAGAGAGTGACTAAGGCTCTCTAGATGTTGGGAAACTGGATTATGAGAGCGACTAAAGGTTTAGAAGCAGATATGAAGGTTCAAGTCCCTAGACGCTTGCACAAAGTCATCCTGAGAGCGTCTAGGAAATCCCAGACGCTTGCACAACAATTGTAAGGTAGGGACCAAGGGTTTTAGGTTTGTCTCACCCTAATCACAAACATAGAAACTTTCTGAGAGAAACCAATCAATCATATTTGCCCTAATATAGTATCTGAGAGAGCGACCAAGCAATTTTGGTCACACACAGACAATTTTGATGAGGGTGACCAGAGTTCAGATCTAGGGTTTGACCTCTTGGCTTCAGCTGACTTCAATGATGTGGTAGATTTTAGTTTCTCTCAGCTATTATATAGATCTAGTGATCTATAGATTTGGTTGTTAGTTTCCATTGCAAACATATGTATTGGGCTCATTGTACTCTCTGTTGAATTTTTTTATGACAATCTATTAAAGAAGAAGAATTGAAAGGGTTTCCCCCTTGTCAGTTTTTTCCATGGTCTTGGACCAATTTTTTGTCTCTTATGGTTGTGCTATTGTCTTCTTTTTCACTTCATACATTGTTCTTTCTTCAGTTACATTTATGATTGGTTATACTCTAATAATTAAATGAATTTTTAATGAAGAAGAAGTAATTTGGGCTAAAGTAATTGATACAACAAAGAACATTCAGAAAATTTAACACTAGAAAGATGTTAAAGCATAACCACATAGGACAGGTACTTTCTATCATCTCGACATAAGTCCCCACTCTTTAGGCTAAGCTCTAAAACACCACTGGGGGCTTCCCTACACAAATAAAATACTCCACCAAAATATTAGTAGACTAGTTCTTATGAAATCTCTTGGGTGATGGGGTTTAAGAGTTATTTTATACAATTTCTAATTTGAAAATGATATCTTATTATCGAAAAATGCAAACTAGCAATCAATACATTTAATAAAGTGGAGAATGAACTTTGGAAAAAGTATAAAATTGAGTGTGAACATCCCTTACCAATGTTATGATGAATAAAATTGATTTTACCTTTGGTATGAGGTTCTTTTGAAATTGCAAATCTATAATTTTGTAATGAAACACGGAAGAAAAAAACATATAGCCCACTTTAGGGCCTCCCACAAGCCTAAAATTGTTTAATTATTTTATAGTTATGGGTTGAAAGTGTTAGTATAGTAAAATATGAATCAAATGATCCCACTAGCACTTTATAAAACAAAGTAATGGGAAATATATTCAAATCTAGAATTTACTAAGTTTTAAGGATGAATCCCCAGTAGGGTCAAAACCTAGAATTTTATCCCAAAAAACTTGAGATAGATTATTCACTTGAAATAATTATCAAATAAATTATATAAGTGAATAAATTGGAATGGTTTTAAAAGATATGCCTTTATGCAAAAAATCCCTTAAAAGGGTTGCACAAATCTTGTGAAAAGATGGTTGTAAATTGTTGTTACAAACTTTCAAAAACCTTGGAAAACAACTTTCTTTTCATAAAATTAGTTTTCTTTGTACTCAAGTTGCTATACCTTTCTTGGGCCAATTAGAAAAATCTTTGAAGAAAAACCCAATTGCCAAAACTAGCTAAATGATGAAAACTTAGGCTGAATATAGTAAAATATTTTTTGTTTTATATATTGTAATTTTTTTTTATAATAATATACAAGAAAATTCAATAAAGGATTTTGAAATTTGAATTTTTTATGAGGTGAAGATGATGCTTACCTTGTATCCTTTTAATTTCCCCTTCCAGTGCTAAATTATGATCACAACCCTCCTTAAATCAAACCTTTATTATTTGGACAAGTAGTGAATTTGGATCACTTGCACTAGTTTCCCTCACTCTTGTTTGATACTTTTACTAGTTCCTAAATTCAACTAGGATTGATTCCCTTTGTGGAACACCTTTGGCTAATGGATTGAATATAAAGAATTGACATATCTAACCCTTTAATGAGGAACCCATTGACATTGGTTTTCCTAAAAAGCATATTTTGATAATCCTAATTCAACAAAAAGAATGTGAAGCCTAATGTTCTAACCCTTCTTATCAATATGACTATGCATCCTTTCAAAGGATAAGCTCAAGAAATTTATTTAATTTTGACAAAAACCTACAAAATATTTTATGAAAGTAAAATAATCTTTACAAGAGACATGAATGTTGGAAATACTATGGGGGGGTTGAATCAATATTTCATTTTATAATTGTTATTTCACCATTTAAGATCTCCTAAAAATAGAACACAAAATGATAAACAAAATAAATAATTTTATTAAAAAGAAATGATGAAGGCTCCAATACACTTTTTACAATGAATCAAGTACAATGATATTCTTGGGCTCCAACCATAGATGAAGACTCCAATCTTCAAATCAACTAGGCTCCAACCTATACAGTACCAAGCTCCAAATTGGTCTTCTAGAGGAATCCAACCCTCTCAACATTTTAGGCTCCAACCTAGTATTCCATAAGGCTCCTACCATATGTGGGAGGACTCCAATAATATAGGGCTCCAACCCTCTCAATCTGGTTCAGTTCTTCAAGGCGGCTTCCCAAAACTTCAAGACTTCCAATGTATTCTTCAATAGGCCCTGAGAATCATCAAAAATATCCAAAACGCTAGTACATCAATGTTTACTTCAACAACCCTCGTATGTGTCTCCAATACTCTTCATTCCTGCACAACCAATCTTCTTCAATGTTACTCCATGAGTGTTTCAACAATGTTTCTTCAAAAGTTTCTTCAAGGTCTACACAATAAGTTTATTAGTAACTACTCTAACAAGACTTCTATGAGACAACTTCAATAAGTATTTAACAAGGACATCTGATGCTTAAATGATTTTTTCAATGCTACTTCAAATTCTACTCTTAGAAGGGTTTGCTCCAAGCAAGAATACAAATTCAACTCGATATATTTTTATGCCTACTTATTGATGTTACCAAGTTCTGTCCAAAGGTCACAAGTTCTCTGTTATCTCTTCTCAGACCAATGTTTTATTTCTGTGGAATTCGACTTTGGTTAGGGATGTTGTAGAAGTTGCTACAAGCCTATTTATTGGTGCAAATTACCTCACTAACATTGTGGCCTCCTATCCTCTGCAATCCTTGCAATGTACTTGGCTTAAAATAGGGCTAAACACCTTTTTCCAACTCCCAATTGAAGCTTTGGCTACCTGCAACAATCATAGAGAATTTCATCCTAGTTCTTGGAGAATTTTGCCACCAAATATTGAACAAAGCAACCCACAACAACCTCCCAAATATTCATCCTGCTCCTCTATTTGATTCTTCCCAAACAAACTAGGTATCCTAAAGATGCCTCAAATAGAATTATGGTATGAAACAGTTTGAAAGTATTATTCTTCACATATCCAAATATAATATTCTCCATATGTGGAATAATAATGCTTTCATAGGTCCAAAAATGCCACCATAGATCCAAGCTAGAAATGGTTTGAATTATTTTATAGAGAATATACATAGTCTTCACCTTTCTTCACAAAGTTTTTACAACAAATAAATTTGTCTTTCTCAAGAGATTTTATGTCACTGCAACTATATTTTGTTTTTTTTGTTTCACCTTAGGTCCATATCATTTTCTGTTTACATGACTGAATTTCCTTGGGTAGAAAAGGACAAGTTCAGTTGGGAATTTATACTTGTTTTATCGTATAGTCAAGAGACACGCCTCTTGATCATGGAGCTGACTTGTAGGCTAACCTATAATTGTTTTCATTTTCAATGTATACTAGCCATAGTTTTTGGGGATTTTTTAGAAGGTTGACCTACAACAGTGCATGACCTCATAAATGCCAACATAAAGAGAATTATCCTTGAAATTGAAGTTTTTTCTCATATTTTGGAGGAGGTTAATTTTGGTATCCTGGACAATCTTTAATTTGAAGTAGGATATAGCTCATCCAATTTCCAAGGAGACATTTTTCATGACATACATTTTTTTATCATGAGGCACAAAATGCAATTCCTACATGTCTCAGGAAATGATCCAAGGGCCTGATCTAATATGTTTTTGAAATGCTCTTTCCAAGCTCAGATAAGGTAGATTTGACTTTCTTCTCAGTTTATTTGGGCACACATTGTTTTCAACTTTTCTGCATCCATCTCATGTCTATTTGTGCCCATGAAGGCTCGAGTTTGTTGTTTTCCATGATAACCCTATTATGATCATGTTGGATCTTCCTTCATGCAATTAGGCATAATGTTTAGGGTAGGGTTTCATCATAATGATAATAATATATTTCTTCATGAAGAATTCCATTGGCATATACTTCAATCTTCATGCTTAGGGAATTATGGGCATCTTTAGGGTTTCATCATATGAATTAACCATGTTAGGGCATAGACATAAGATATGCTCAAGACACAAATGCAAGGGTTTCATTAATACACTTAGGGTTAGGGTTTTATATGAACACCTAGGCTAAGATATTAATATCATAGGATTTGCATCTAGGGTTTCATCTAAGGAATTATTCAACAATGCACCTAGGTTTCCATCTTATTGACATCAATGACAACTTCATTCAACAATCCCCCCCTTTTTCATTGATGGAAATATTCTTATTGTTTCAGTATTCTCTCCCCCTTTGACATCAATGGAAACTTATTCATATACTGCTCCCCCTATCATTGTTCTGCTCCCTCTAGTCATCAAAATACTCCTCTTGTTATCATTCTACCTCATTTTTCATAGAGTTTCTCCCCCTAACAATACAATATTCTTTTTAATAGGAAAATATTGGTGAGGCATAATTTATGCCTATGATGCCCATATTTGATTAATGGCATGGATTGTTGCCTTGAATATTCAAGGCAGATTCAACATGTTCCTTTTTTGGTTCAACATACTTCCTTCTATAAACTTGTTTTACTTTTTTTCCATGGTTAGTTGATGACTTCTTGGATCATTTAGGAGCCCAATTCAAGTTGCAATTTTTATGTATATGTTCAACATTATGAAATTTTAAGAATTATGTTCTGTACATTAATGATAGAACATATTTTTTGTTGGTGAATGTATTGGAGTATCTAGGGAACTGATTGGAGTCTTTTTGTTATATTCCTTCCAATCCTTTGCTATATGCCCAAAGTTTGTACAAGAATAACAATAGCTAAAGAATATAATTTTATACCTGGAAGATGAAGGTGCACTTCTTAAGTTGTTTTGTCTTGAGATTTTTTTGTGTTATCCATTGCTAGCGTCAACATATATTCTTGGAGCATAGGTTCTTCCAATGTTGTTTTGACTCCTTTCCTTGCTTCTTCTAGAACTAGGGGGGACTTGTACAAATTTCAAGCTTCTCCACATTCTTTGACGCTTTATGCTTTGCATCATTTTTTTCTAGAAGGCTAACCTGCATATCCAAGATCATATTTTTCATATGGTGATATTTTATGACTTAGGATGTCATCTAAGGCTTGAGAAATCTTTAAATTATTGTTTAATTGATCAAATTATTTCATTAGAGAGATAATATATTATTTCATATTCTCAGAGTCTTCATCTTTCTTTTCTAATTGACCCTCCATTTCTTCCTTCATCCTTATTACTTCACATGTTTGGACTTTAAAAAAGATGATTTTTTTTTTTAAAGTTGTTAATCTCTTCATCCTTTAATTTTCGTTGGAATGCCATGAATTTTCTTTCCTTTTCATATTCATCAACTTGTCCTTGTAGGAGAACCAATTATTTCTTTAAATTCTTATCTTTATCTCCTTGTATATTTTCCTTTGCTTCCTCTAGTTGAGCTTTTAAGGAGTTGACTACTTCTTCACGTTGACCAATATTTGCTTCAAATTTGTTCAAGTCCTTAGATATTTGGTTGAAATGGATTGTCAAAATGTCTTCCCTTCTCTTTTATTTTTCTAATTGAGTATTCATGGAGATGATTTCTTCAATATGTCTTTTCTCATTCTGATACAATCCCTCCTTAAGCTTCTCTAGTTACTCATCTCTTTCTTGTACTTGATGCTTGAAAAGAACAATTTCTTCCTTTATTTTGTCATGATCATGAACAAAATTTTGTACCTATTTCTTGAATTCCTCATTTTCCTTTTTCAATATTCTTATCTCTTCTATAGTAGCCAAAAGTTTTTCCTTAAGGTCTACCTCAACTACTAATTCAAAATTCTCTTCATCATCATCCTCTTTTATGCAATTTTCACCTTCAAATACCTCCATTGACTCTTGATTTTCTTTGTGTTCCTGTCCACTAATTCTAGATCTAAGGTCATGAGAAAAAGTCCTTTTGAGTGAATATCTTAAAGATTCTCCCAAAACTATTTTGTTGAAGAGTATTTTTTCATCTTGACTTTTATAGGATATGGTAAGCTACTAAAGATTGCCTTTATTTCTTTTGCATTATAATTATTGGAATTCTTTTCCATTATGCTTATGGTAACCACTGATTCCCAAACTTCAAGACATTGAGCCATAAAAAATATTCCATTCTATGTTTCCATGCCTCATAGTTTGCTCCACTGAACAAGTGAGCTTTGTGAGCTTGATTTTTTTTTATTTCTTGACTAAGGAGGATACATCTTTAGAAGGTTTAGAGCCTTCCTTCCTTGAATTTTCTATTTGTGTTTTAAGGATCTGCCTTCCAGTGGTTAGGCTAATACTGAAGGTACTAGCTCTAATACTAATTGTTGGAAATACTAAGAGGGGGAGGTGAATCAATGTTTCCTTTTACAATTTTTATTTTACCAGTAAGGATCTCTTAAAAATAGAACACAAAATGAACAAAAAAAAAATAATAACAACAAATAATGAGGAATCTAATCCTACTTTTATAATGAATCAAGTAAAATTATAGTTCAGGGCTCCAACCCTAGATAAATACTCCAATCATCAAATCAACTAGGCTCCAACCTGTACGGTACCAAGCTCCAAATTCTTCTAGAAGACTCCAATCCTCTCAAATATTTAGGCTCCAACATGGTATTCCACAAGACTCCAACCCTGTGGGAGGAATCTAATCCTATAGGGATCCAACCACCTCAATTTGGTTCAATTATGCAAGATGGATTCTAAGAAATTCAACACTTCCAATGTATTCTTCAATAGGTCCTGAGAGTTATCAAAAATTTCCAAAACTCTAGTACATCAATGTTGACTTCAACAACCCTATTATGTGTCTCCAAGACTCTTCATTCCTGCACAACCAATATTATTCAATGTTACTCCATGAGTGCTTCAATAATGTGGCTCCAAAAGTGTCTTTAAGGTCTGCACAATAAGTTTATTAGCAACTTCTCCAAAAAGACTTCAATGAGACTACTTCATTAAGTCTTTAATAAGGACATCCAATGCTTAAATGATGTCTTCAACATTGCTTCAATTGTTTCTCTCATAATGCAAGCAAGATTACAAAGTCAAATCCATATTTTTTTAGGTCTACTTAATGATGTTACCAAGTTTTGTCCAAAGGTCACAAGTTATTTGTTGTCTCTTCTCGGACCTGTTTTTTACTTTTGGGAATTAAAATCTAGTTAGGGTTGTCGTAGCAACTGCTACAACCCTATTTCTTGGTCCAAATCACCTCACTAACATTGTGACCTCCTATCCTTTGCAATCCTTGTAATGTACTCAACCTAGAATAGGGTTACACACCCATTTCTAGCTCCCACCTGAAGCTTTGGATACGTATAGTTGTGATAGATAATTGCGGGCTAGTTCTTGGAGAATTATTCCCCTAAATCTTGCACAAAACAACCCAGAAAAACCTCCCAAATACTCAGTTTGCTCGTTTATTTGATTCATCCCAAACAAACTAGCTCTCCTCAAGACATCTCAAACAGAAGTATGGTATGCACTGGTATGATATTATTAGTCTTCATAGGTAGAAATATAAATATTCTCCATAGGTGGAATAAGAATGCTTTCATAGGTCCAAAAATACCACCATATATCCAAGATAGAAAGGGTCTGAATTATTTCAAAGAGAATATACACAATCTTCACATTTCTTCACAAAGTTTTTACAATAAAGAAATTCATCTTTCTCAAGAGATTTTATGTCATTGAAACTATATATATTATATATAATATATATATATATATATATATATATATATATATATATATATATATTCACCTCACATCCAAATCCTTTTCTTTTAACATGACCGTATTTCCTTGGGCAGAAATGGACGAGTTCAGTTTGGAATTTATACTTGTTTTGTCATATAGTCAAGAGACATGTGATTTGATCATAGAGCTTGTAGCTTCCTGCTCCCAAACTTACCCAATTTCACTAGTTTTCTCGGGGTAAACATGAGCTGAGCGTGACTATGATAAGACTCAACCTCCTATATGACCTTAAGGAAATGGAGTCGAAAAATTAAGACCTTATTGAATTCCCTCGAGTGTTATAGGACCTTTAGGAGTTACACAACCCCTCCAGGTGTCCAACCCCTGAGCTAACTCTCCCTTTTAACGACCTAGAGCCTTCGTCACTCCCTTGGAAAGGCCTCCAAGTGACTGTTAGCCTCCAACTTCTCCCATAGGCCTTGCTTCCCAGTGAATGTGGAATTTTCCAGTCACTTCTATGCCAGTGACCCCAAATTTCGAGCCATTTTTTAAGGGTTAGGATTCAGGCCTCTACCCAAAACTCATTGAAAATTACAAAAATAATAAATAACAAAGAAACAATGCTTCTAAACCAAAAATTTGAACAAGGACTTGACCTAACCCCTCCCAACCAAGATTGGAATTTCGTCAAACACATGGTGCACATATAACCTATAGGTCATGAATGCATATATGAACATAGGGATATGGAACTTATCTGAGGTTTAACAAGAGGGACCAATGCCTTTTCATAATAGCTGTCATAACACCATTTAGGTCATGCACTCATTAATCAGAAATTCATTAATTAAAATGTGGTAAGATCCATACTTAAATTTGTCATATAACCATGCTTATAACCATCATATAACCAAATATATAACAATGATAGAACAACCATTAAAGCCACATAATAACAAGTATAATTACTTATCAAGGACAAGAGGAACTTATCACTTATTAACCATATAAAAAATCCAACCAAGTCAAGGACTTCAATGTACCACTCGACCATAGATTGGGATGAACCAAATATTTCTTTCAGTCAATCACCCCTGTGCCATATTCCAAGCATGAATGAGGGATCTCATGGGATAAAAAATGTTATGAAACCAACTCACAAAAATATAGGAAATAAATATAAACGCCTTAAAATTCAGCCTCTTTGGGGGCCAACCTCCTTTACAATACACAAATGAACAATTCTTGGATGATACAAATGACAATACCTCCTTTCTATATATAGGAGTCTAAGGGGTCATAGTATAATCAGAGCTTACATAATAATAATAATGTAAGGGCACAATAATAACAATATGGGGACTCCATGGGCACAACAATCTAATAAGGGGGTTGTACTAATAACAATAAGGGGTTACACTAGTAGTATAGGGACCTAACATGCCCCTCTCCTTCAAAAAGTGTTGTCCTCAACGCTTGAGTAGTTATTGATGCTTCTGTTAAAATTTTTGTCCTCCCATGTAAAATCTTCAGCAGGTAAGTTCTCCCACTTGATGAGATACTCTAAAATTGATCGATTTCGTAGCTGTCGGGTTCTTGTTTCTGTGACTTCTCTAGGTTCCAATGTGATTTTTCCTTCCTCGTCAAGTTCTGGAAATATTTTTTGAACTGGGAGCTTCTGCAACTTTTGAATGAGTGGCCACACTTCTTCATCCTTCTTCCATTCATCGCTTGCTTCGTTTATCTAATCTAGTTGGATAATAGAAATATCACAAAACAATGCTTCCACATCCTCATCCTTTCTTGAGAGGGCATCTGCAACAACATTTTTCTTCCCTTTTTTGTAGATGATTTTAAAGTCATAACCCAATATATTTGTGACCCATTTTTTCTATTCTTTTAAAGATAATCTTTGTTCTAAAAAGTATTTAAGACTATCATGATCCATTTTTACCTTGAAGTGTCTTCCCATTAAGTAAGGTCGCCATTTCTTAAGTGCATGTAGTATTTCCAACATTTCCTTCTCATAAATAGCTTGCTTGAGATGTAGCCATAAAAATACCCAATCACTTGCATCAAAACTCTTTTCACTGCGATGTTGATTTTCCTGTTGTTTCATTTGATTCTGCACCAAAGTGTTGTTATCCTTTAAAAGTTGGAGAACTTGTTGTTGATGCTCGATGTGATCTTTCACTGCTTGAATATTTTTCTTCTTGATATGTCCTTCTATCTTGAGAGTTTGAGGAGTGGTAATTCCGACCAATGCATTACAAGATATGGTGAGATTCATTTCTTCTTTCTCGATGTGATCTTTCACTTCTTGAACCTTTTTCTTCGTGATATGTCCTTCTATCTTGAGAGTTTGACGAGTGGTAATTCTTGCCAATGATTTACAAGATATGGTCGGATTCATTTATTATTTCTCTGGGGTTGGTTCCTAGTGTATATCTTCTTCTTTTGATGTTTCTTGATCCTTTTCTTCCTCCTCTTCATAATCTATATAAAATAATTTCTTCTCAACAAACTTATGACCTTTAATGTATTTGCTATCATAATTGTAACAAAACCCTTTTCATCTTTTTTATTCCAATTGTTGTGGTGTAAACCTTGTAGGTTGTGGAAGGCTAGGAGAAAAAACACTTCCATAATTATAGTAGTGAGTGGTGGGATTCCTTGTTTCCATAATTTCTCTTTCAATTTTTCTTGCCAACCTGAATGCCTTCTTCATTGAATCGAGTTCCCAAAGATGAACATCATGTTGAATGCTATCCTTTTAAGTCCCTATGAAGACATCAATCCTTTTGTTAAGTTGTGGTATGTTCTATAATTATAACAGTTTACTTCTTTTTCTTGTTATATTCCACCGATCAGCAATCACATGTACATAAAGTAAAGTGTAGATAGAACATTAAACAATCGACAGAAAACAAGCTAAGACAAGAGACACAAGATGTGGCGGCTAGCCAGGGACAAACCCCATAATGTGTGGGGAAACCCTTTGATCAAATCTTCTTT
>APFE030578046.1:53209-79489 GCA_000404065.3 Pinus taeda
TAGGTCGGCTTGATAATAATTCCATAATCAAAATAAATTCATATCTCCATGAATAATTATCGGAATCGGATGATCTTTATATCAATCCTACACCTCTCGAAAAGAGGAATCTAATAAAAACATTATCAGCCATGAATAAGATGACCCACATGAAGTTTTTCCCTAGTTGCCAATTTTAACACCTTTGCTTCTTTGGAATATCATTTACCCTTATATTCAATTTTTGAAAGTCCTCAATGTGCTCTTCCATTGAAACCTTTTGTTTGAGATTTATCAATTGGCTAAAGAAGGTGTTTCTCTTTGTATCCTCATAATATGCTGTCATTTCCTCTCTGAAATTTGACCACGTGACAAGTGGTTTACGAGAACAAAGCCCTTGATACCATAAAAATTGATTTGGTTCTAAATATAAAGATGCAATATGTACCTTTTGTAAAAATTTCACCTCATGTAGATCAAAATATTTCTCCATCTATAGTATCCAATTTAATGGATCCTTGCCATCAAACTTCCTCATATCACCTTTTCTTGATTTTAGGAGCTCAATCTTGAAATGACTGTAACTCTATAATTTCAGATCTCCAAGTTGTTAAATTACATCCTGCAGTAGCCCTCTAAGTCCTCTTACTAACACGTCAAGTCTAATCAAGATTGGATTTCACAAGGAAGAGTTATGTCAAATCTCCCACAATGACCTAATTATAGACAAGTTCAGTTGAGAGAACTTGTATGAAGTGCCACGTGTCACCATTTCAACCTTAGGACCTAAAACCAATACACAAAAAAATATTGTCCATCCTCTTTTTGCAACTTCTTACAAAATTTCAATCTAATGTGCAAAGAGAAATTTATGATGATTTTCCCAAGGTCACCTATTTGGGATGTAATTCAGAAGCCTACAGAAACCCCAAATGCCTTGGAATTTATCTTCGAAAATATAACAAAACAAGGTTCGAAATTCAGGCCCAAGTTTCACAAAGTTTTCAGCTCAAATGGGTTTTAATTTCAGAGTCTGAAACTTTGTAGAAAAACAATTATAGCGAAAATACCACGATGACCGGTTTGAGATGGAATTATGGAGCTTGCAACAACCCTAAATTCCTCATATCATATCTCCAAAAATTTAGTGAAAAACATCTGAAATTCAGACCCGAGGTTCAGCAGGATGTCATCTAAAATGGGTTTTTTTTTAAGCATCTGCAACATTGTATAAAAAATGTTATAGAGAAAATTCCACGATGACCTGTTTGGAGCAGCAAAATTCTAAAATCCAAAGCCCTAATACCAAATGTTATGAAACCAGCTCATAAAAAGATAGAAAAAGAAATATAAACGCCTTAGAAATCGGCCTCTTTGAGGGGAAAAACTCCTTTACATTACACAAATGAACAATTCTTGGATGATACAAATGACAAGACCACCTTTCTATATATAGGAGTCTAAGGGGTCATAATATAATCAGAGCTGACATAACAATAATAATGTAAGGGCACAATAATAAAAATAGTGGCCTTCTATGGGCACAATAAACAAACTCATAAAAAACTAAGGGAATCCAAAGGTTAAACCACATCCACCCTCACCATACCATGATCTCACCTAAACCGGTCTCAAGATCACAAAACCAAACTGAGCTTAGATGCCTCAATATTCCTTTACCATCCCTTGAGGAATTTTCTTGTCGTTGCCCACTTGTTGAGGGCTTCCCAAAGAAAACCATCTCCACACCCAACCCTTAGGATTTTCCTAGGACCACCTCACTCGGATCCAAAACATTTTGGCAATCTAGAGCTCAACCAAGAAAGAATCCCATCACACCATGGCTATCCAAAAATGACAAGGCAAGGCTAAAACCGATGTCAAAACCTGACAAAATCCACGTCAATGACAATGAATGAACCAAATACACACATGCACATACCATGCATGCCAAAACTAGCTAGGAAATAACACATGAAACCTGCTCCCGACAAGTATTCCTGCTAAAGCTACTTGATCCAACCTGTCCTTGCTTGATCCTTGCTTTCCTTTGCTTTCCTTGTCCTTCCTTTGCTCTCCCTTCCCTTACTTTAGTTTCCTTGTCCTTCCTTTTATTGCTTGATTTCCTTCTTCTCTTGGTGCTCTTCTCCTCTTTGAGACTAATTCAAAAACAGAATTGACAAAAGGTTGAAAAAAAGTTGTGAACTGATCCTTTGATGTATTTTTATTATTGATGTCTCTAATTTCTTTATTTTCCTTCAATTTCCTCCTCATATGCAACCTGTGACCTTTCACCTCCCTTTTCTCCTATTTTCCTTTATTTTCATAAATAAAATACCAATAATGGCTTTTTACCTTTTCAAAGCCTTTACCATTTTATTTACCAATTTCCCTTAGTCATAATACACAACAAGTGATGCCCACTAGGATATTTTTTCCAACATTCAACTTGTAATATGTGTCCCATGACCTTGGTCTTATTTTTCCTTTATTAACTTTATTACATGAACGTTTAACCTGGTTTTGCTAAAGACCCCCCCCCTAGGGGAACACCGTCCTCGATGTTCTATGACACCTACAACCAACAAAACCATTGAAAACCAAAATCATAATGCCTTTGGAGCTTTATAACACAACTCGTTGCAATATTTATAATGAACAACCAACTCAAAAGAAAAAACCATCATGAAAACATGAAAACATGACAACCATACCGCTTATTGGAGTCTTATAAAACAACTCATTACGGTATTTACAATAGAAATCATACATAAATATGTACAAATACTAAAAAATAATTTTCCTCCACTGACAAACAATGAAGGATACATAGCCCGCATATGATCAACCATCTCCCATGTAGCTTCATCAGGTCCAAAGTGATTCCATTGCACTTTAACTTTCTCAATTGCTTTGTTCCAAAGCATGAGTTATTTCTGCTGCAATATGCACTGAGGTTTCAGCTAAAAGTCTCCTTCTAGTTCCACCTGAAATACAGAGCAATCAATAACATGATCAACATCCTTTACATATATTTTAAGCAATGAAACATGGAAAACATCATGGAATTTCACTGTCGGCAGTAGTGAAAATTTGTAGGCCACTGGTCCATTCCTCTTAAGGATCTCAAAAGGTCCACAATACCATAGTGCCAACTTGGCACATGGCCCAATCCTCAAGGAGCTCCTCTTATCCTTGATGTGCAAATGAACATGCTCCCCAACATGAAACTCATTAAATTCCCTATGTTGGTCTGCATAACTCTTCTGTCGATCCTCTGCTGCCTTTAGATTCTTATTTATAGCTTTCATTTCCTGTTCCATTTCTGCCATCATATCTGGTCCAATAATTACTTTGTTCACTGGATCACTCCAACTAATGGGAGTATTACAACTCCGCCCATACAATACCTCAAACAGACTCATCCTCATTGACTCCTCATAACCATTGTTGTAAGAAAACTCAACCAATGGGAGTTACTCCTCCCATCTCTTCTATTGTTGCATGACATACATCTTTAGAATATCTTCCAGAATCATATTGACCCTCTTTGTCTATCCATAGGTTTGTGGATTATCATTTGTACTGAAGGAAAACTCTATCCCCAAATGTACAAAAAACTCCTTCCAAAACTTGGAAGTGAACTAAGCATCCCTGTCTGACACAATCTTCTTCGAAATACCATGCAACCTCATGATCTTCCTAATGAAGACCTATGCCACCTCACTAGTTGAATAAGTGGTCTTCATTGGAATGAAGTGAGCTGCCTTGCTCAACCTATAGACCACAACCATGATAGAATCATGTTTCTTCGAAGTCCTTAGAAGACCTGTAATGAAAGCCATGGAAATGACCTTCCATTTCCATTATGGAATCAGAATAGGCTGAAGCAACCCACCTGGATGCTTACACTCTGATTTCATCTACTGAGAGTCCAAACATACAGCCAAAAACTCTGCCACTTTCTTCTTCAGATTTGGCCAATAGTAGAACTTCATCACTATTTTCAATGTCTTCTGATATCCTGGGTGACCTGAATATGTTTTGACATGAAAATCACTAAAGATAAGATTCTTGATTTCACTGTTTTTTGGCTCATAGATCCTATCTATGAATCTCGCCAAACCATTTGTTGTGAGATGATATTCCACATCATGATCACCTATACCCTATTGTAACCTGTGCCTAAGCTCCCTGTACCATAATCCTGTTGACCTCCTTGTAAAATCTAATCCTCTAAATCTGTCCCATACAAGCTCACAACTGCAACATGGTTCTTCTGCACTCTCACACTAAAATAATCTTCAACCCTATTCTCTTTACCCTTAATGTATATGGTATCGATGTTAAACTCACTGATCATGTCCAACCACCTAGCCTACCTAACATTTAGATTCAGATGGTTAAACAAATATCTCAACCCACTGTGATCGCTCATCAATACAAACCTCCTACCAAGAAGATAGTGCCTCCACATATTCAAGCCATGAATAATAGTTGCAAAGTCAAGATCATGAGTCACATAGTTCTATTCATTCTCATTAAGTTTCTTGGACTCATAACACACCACTTATCCCTTCCACGTTAATATTCCACCGAATCCTCTTTTACAAGCATCTGTACACACCACAAACTCTTTATTCGAATCTGCAATCCTAAGAATTGAGCAATTTGTCAACAATTGCTTCAACTACTCAAAACTAGTTGAACATTCCTCTATCCATTCAAATTTCTTACCTTGTTTTTGCAATGATGTGATAGGATATGCAATCCATGAGAAGTTCCTGATGAACCTCCTATAGTAACCTACTAACCCCATGAATGATCTGACTTCATCCACATTTCTAGGAGTTGCCCATTCCATGATAGCTCTAATATTTTCTAAGTCCACTGCTATGCCTTCCTTGGAGACAACACATCCCAAGTAATGTACCTATGTTTGAAAGAACCTACACTTGTTAAGCTTGGCATACAACTGATGCTCTCATTGCAATATCAACACTATTGTTAAGTGTTCGACATGCTCTTCGTCATTCCTATAATATATCAATATATCATGAATGAATATAATCACAAACTTGTCCAGATAAGGATGCAATACACTATTCATCAAGCACATAAAAAGTAGTTGGGGCATTAGTCAAACCAAAAGGAACTATAACAAACTCATAATGCCCATACATGGTCCTAAAATCAGTCTTGTAGACGTCCTCTTCTTTGATGCGTACTTGATGGTATTCTGATCTCTAATCAATCTTCGAGAACATTGCTACTCCCTTCAATTAATCAAGAAAGTAGTCGATCCTTGGGAATGGGTACATGTTCTTGATCGTCACCTTTTTCAGCTGCCTGTAATCAATGCACAACATGATAGTACTACCCTTCTTCTTTACGAACAATACTGGTGCACCCCAAGGTGATACACTTGGCCTAATATACCCCTTATCAAGCATTTCCTTCAGCTGCAACTTCAACTCTACTAACTTTTTTGTTCTCATACTATAAGATTCCTTTGATGATGGTGCTTCTCCTCGTACCAACTCAATAGAAAATTCCATCTCCCTATGGGGAGGAAACTTTGGAATCTTTGCTGGAAACACATGCTAAAACTATTGTAATACAAGGTACCTCTTGAAGATTTTTGCATCCTCAACATCCTTACCCTTGTCACCGTAAATATGAACTACAAATATTACACATCCTTTCCTGCAACTACGCTTAGCCTTCATAGTTGTGATCATCCTAACTGATGTAGGTTTCTTATTTCCTTGCAAGACTCTCTTTTCCTTATTATCATCTAGGCACTCAATATCCTTGTCATAACAATCTACTATGATCCTATGAAGATACAACCAATCCATAAATCATACTATACGATCCCAATGGTAGTACATTCAGATGTGCTACTGTAGGCATACCATTCAGCTCGAATGCACAAGCTCTTACCCAGTGATGAACTCTCTTCTTAGTACCTATAGCCAACTGCACCAACCAAGACTCTGCATGCACTTCTTTTCTCAAGCCACACTTATCCACCAAGTCAGGATTAACATAACTATAATTAGATCCAAGATCAATCAATATAGAAACAACTTAACCATAGAGCTTATCTTCCATCTCAATAATATATGCCTAATAATTTGTTTGCTTGTTGTCCACTACTTCATAAATATGAGGAATGTTATGACCAACATTCCCAACTGTCTGTGCCTCCTGGATGCTATAGATATGAGATATTCCACCTGGGTATAATGGAAAATCCTTCTTGCAATGATACTTGCCACATATCTAGCACTACAATGGGCCCCTACCATCACCTCTATTATTCTTATTTCCATGCTACAATCCATGTCCCTTCTCAACTCCATTAAACTTCTTGTAAGGAGCAACATTTTATTTATCACCTACATCTTGAGGTCTTCCCCACTTCGATGGCCACTTCCATTTAACTTTCTCATTCGCCTTCAAATCACGCTTAGGTTCAACTTTGCGCTTTGACTGCTCATAACCATGCTTCAACTTTTGGATGGACTCTTCCAACGATCTAGGCTCATCAAACTTAATCTGGTCTCTATATGCTTCTGGCAACCCATTGATGAAATCTTGAATCTTAGCCTTCTCATCCTTGAGGTAAGGCACATACCTCAACAACTCTAGGAACCTACTAGTATACTCATCATCTGTCATAGAACCCATCTACAGCTCATAAAAATCCTTATCTCAGTCATCATAGTACCTCTCCAATAGGTACTTCCTCTTGAAGAGTCACTCGAAATCATCCCTAATCAACTCTTTTTCTCGAATTCCCTTGACATTCTTCACATATTTCTACTAGATATATGATTTCCCTTTAAGACTGAAGGTAATTATTTTGGATTTCATCTTCTCTAAATAATTATGCAATCTGAGGAATTTCTTCATCCCAAGAAACCATTCCTCTGCATCTTCTGACTTCTTCATCTCTCCATTGAATGTAGGAGGTTTTACTTTCTTGAACTCCTCAAGAAAGTACACACTCCTCCTATAAGGTTGATGATAGTGATGATGGTGACAATGCATCCTAGATGAGGAAATAGAATTATGCACATACATAGTAGTCATCTTGTCATGTGTATCTAGTGATTTGTCACCTTTGACTGTATCCCCTCTATGAAACATGTATCTAGACCAAGACCTTCTACCATATGCTCCATTATTTTTCTCTTCCTTCTACCATATGTTGCATTGACTTATGCTTGCCTTTCCTAATCCTTTGCAAGTCTTTCCTGAGCCTCAACCAACCTGTGATTGTTTTCTTTTCAACATCGGATATCTTCCCTCAAACTCCTCAATGTATTTGCTATACTACGAGAATGCTCATCTCCTTGTTGCCCAAATTATCTGTAAGGAGAGTCACAGGAACTGTAGTCTACCATTTTTCTCATCATATATTATTCTCTTATTCCTGCAAGTAGGTCATGTCAGATAAACCAAACAGATACCAAAATCCAAACCACACCTCATTGATGTTCAGGGGGGGCTTATCTCATCTTAAAAATCAGTCCACATTAACATGATACATATATAATCATAATCATATAAATATAACATCATCATGCATGACCATATCGACTGTATATCATGACCCCATGCATGAAAACCTGTTGTGTCACTTAACAACCCCCCATTATGATTAGATAAGTTAATTTAGATAATAATGGAGACCCTTTTCATTTTTTAATTTAGAATATTTTAACAGTTAAATAAAACAAAATCCTCCAAAAAACCCAAAAACTATGCTATACGAGCTTAAGTCTTAATTCTATTAGCTTGAAATGACTTAAACGAAAATTCTTATATAACTTTAACAAAGTAAAAAGCACCCCGTGCATGCAAATTCCAGAGCTGGCCCCACCAACAAGCCATGTCATTATTGCATCCCGCTATCACAAGAATAGTATCGGCATTTCCTTTTGTTAAACAATTCAACTTTCCGAAAGGCTCTTCTCCGATATTGCAATCACTCCATTGCAATACTAATATCACATTGCGAAACTTTAATCAAGCCTTTCCTTAAGAACCTTTGATGCGATAGAATCCAATATATGCCTTTCCGCCATTATATTTTAATTATTATTTAATATTCAATTGCATGTCACAAAAGGTAAATCTTGCAGTTTGAAAATATGCATGGCAAAGAAACTTGTGATGCGAAAAAATCGACGAAGCATTGACCTGTATAAAAGATCATGTGAATGCACATTTTTCATTTATGGTCAGTTGTAATGGTATTTGTGATTCTCGAAAATGGATACCACTTGATACCACTTGGTCATTTTTGTCATGAGTTTTGAATTCTAAGTGTTTATTCTTCACTCTCTCCATTCTCTCTTCGAAATCCTAGTCCCAATAAGTAGAATCTGGGTGAAATGTTCAAAGATACTAGGAATAACAAAAAACTTGTGGTACAACCACTGCCGGCTCTGCCAACCCCAGAGGTAATCGAGATGCCCCCATTATTCTCTGATACCACATGCACTCCAAATTCCAGAAGTTCTACCTAGGAAGCCATGTACAAACTATTTGAAGAAGAAGAACCCATAGTGGTAACATGGCAAGCTACTTTGCTAATTCCCACCTCCATCGAATTTCTGCTCGACCTAAGATTCTACCCTACATTGATATGTTCAAATTGGTTATCGACAACCTGAACATCTTAGAAAGGACCTTCCTGACCTCGAAATAGACATTAATTGGGTCATTCAGAGCCAAGGACTTGAGAAAGATGTATCATCTTCCAGATCCGGAAAAGATATATGATAAGAATTTCCTTCATAAATTTGCAGAGGAGAAAAAAGTTGAATCGGAGCCAATAAGGCAGTGGAGACAGGGTTTGAACAAACACAAGCATGAAGGCAAGGGTATGTATTCTATATATTCTCTTGTTGGTCTTCATTCTTAGTTTGCTGCTATGTTGTGTAGGTTGTTTGGATATCCCAACACACATAAATTTACAATGAATTGGTCCCCTTGATGGATTTTGTGTCGGATTCCTATATTATGGATTGGGCCACTATTTTATCAAACAATTTAGCTTCCCAAATCCTAGCCTATAGAATAAAGCACAATATTTCCACTAGGAACGTGCCCTCTTTCTATATGAGTGCATACATCATGGATGCAGTTTGTTTTACCCCTAATTTTCCATCTATGGGATGGAAATGGATCCTGGAAGAACCCACCCCTATCCACATCTATCATAATATCCTCTGGGAGTCTAATTTCCAACCCCATTTTTACAAAATATGTCATGGATTAATGTTGCATTTATACCAAGATGTCTTTGATGAAAGACCCCCTATATTATCTAATGAAGCTAGTCATGATCTTACAACCATAGGTAAATGGTTTGGTGAGGAATCCTTCACTTATGTTGGGGTTTTTGGCAGTCTGGCTAGTCCACACGTTCTCCCCCTCTATGTTTCTAACAATCTTTTAGCCCGAGAGGTTGCCTATCAAACTGTGGGCAATGGCCTAACTAAATCCCTTAAAGAAGCTAAGAAGTCTATTTGACCATCATTCCCTATTCTCTATGGAGTATATGCTTTAGAAAATTTCAAACACACATCTCTTGAGATTGAATAGATATAATGCTTAAACTTTCCCACTATTCCATCCAGGCAATATGACCCTAACAAAGTAGCTCAAAATTTATCGCTCAGGTCAAAGTCAAACAATTCCAACATGAACTTGATGATTTTGATGACTTATTTGAATTGGATCAAGACTATAGGCAGGTGGAGAAGTTAGTTGAGATTCGCTTGAACATAGAGAAACTAAATAAATTCAGAGAATACAAAAGAAAAAGGTTAGGAAACCCCACTCTTGATACATTGAGGGTTTCTCAACTAGTTCTATAGCTCGATTAGGTTTCGGCCCAATTTTCAAATGGTAGTGATATAGAACAAGGAGGTAGAGAAATCACATCATCAACACAAAAAACTAATAAACCGTTGTCTTCCAACGATGTAGATAAAGTATGGGAACAATTTGATCGAATCATCAATACACGATTGCAGGAAGCACATATTTCAACTCCACAAGAAACACTTAATACTCCTGAAATCAATAAGAAGAACCCGCTCACTACTGAGTCTTCTGACAAAGCTGTCAACACTGATGATTTGGGAATCATCTTGGTTCACCCTACTTCTGAAGTTGTTCTCAAAATTCAAGAAATTCCTCCTCTCGATGTATTTTATAGTCTGAAGCATAGGGTTGTTACGAGAAAGCCTAAAAAGAGAAAAAGAGTTGAGAAATCCTAGGAACTAGTTCATGTAGGTATACCACTGGATGTTGTGTGGAAAGATCCACAGAAAAACCCTTCTAATGATCTAACTAGTTTATTGCGATTCGCAGGGGCCTATGCAACAACTACCATTGATAAGGCCTCGAAAGTTCAACAATTAATAAAAGACAAGGATGACATAATCCTACAGTTGGAACATGAATTATTGAATGAAAAATAGATAATTGAACAAGGATTGCAAGTACAGGTAACCCAATTACATAAATTTTTTGATGAGATGAAGATTCAGCATGAAGCTGACATCAAAAGCAAAGATGATCAACTACATCAACTCCAGCTCATAATTAATCAATTGAAGGATAATCCTAATATTGAGTATTTCAAAAAATAAGTATGAGAACTCAATACTCTCATTTCTCAGCAATAGGTGGTATTTTTCCAGAAATTAACAAAAATCAGTAATCTATGTCAAACAAGTGATTCACTGATAAATCAATTATCTGATCTGAGGACATACTTTATGGACATTGAGGACAAAATATTTGATTATATTACATGGAAGGACAATGCAGATGGAAGAACGATGAATCCTCCAAAGACAGAGGATTAACATAAAGGAATCCTCTTTAGGGACTGGGATATAAGACTTAAGCAAGTTGAAAGAGCCATTTTCAGTGCGAGGCACATCGTGAGCAACCTTACTGAAACTGTTCATGAGAATATTTTTGATGATAATCTAATTCGAGAATGACCAGCTGATGCTTTGCCCGATGTCAAAACATTGATGAAATATTGGCAAGATTGGTCCAAGACAAAGGAAGATAACATTAAAAGGTTATCAAAGTTAAATCTTGAACATTATTGGTAGTACTTGGTGAATCCACATATCCAATGGCTGATGTTATGATGTGTAGACAATACTATTTCACATATGCTCCCAGCACTCTCTGATGTTGTGTACATGGGAAAAATGTGCACAAGGCCAACTCAACCTCTTGAATTGAAGCCTATGTTGGATATCTACGAATTAAGGCAGCAAATGGGAAAGGAACCAACTTCCCATTCTTGATCTTATTGTTGAAACAATCTCTATATTTGAATTTTAAGTTTTATTTTAGGATGGTTTGTTTAAACCTCCTCATAATTTCTTGTATTTTCTATTCTTACAGTTTACTTCTCAGCTATAAATACCCTTTCATGTCAGTTTGGAAAGGGTTCTGAATTTTTGTCAAGAAGGCTTTAGAAAGTTGCACTACTGCACTTTTTATTCATCTTAATAGAAAAGTTGAACCATGACTATTTTCTCATGAGAAGAGAACTAATATATCAGGTACTTGAACTATCTTTATGTAATTGATATGTCTATGTTTGATCAATAGTCATTTTAGAAATGTTTTGCTATATATGATCTTTAAATTTAGTTAAACACTTACTCACTATTGAAAGTGTGAAATTGTCATCTTTAAATGTATGTGTGAAACAACGAGATCTTTTATGTGATATATTTTAACAACTAATTTGATTAACTATTTAATCAAATTATTAATCTTAACTTGTATTTACTTCTTGAAGTGTTGGATGATCTATATTATCTTGCATAGAAGGAAATATTTAAATCGCATATATAAAGATGAGTCAAGCCCCGAGATATATATATATATATATTAATATATATATATATATTATAATATATATTATATATATATATATATATATATATATATATATATATATATATATATATATATATATGTATGTATTTAAATTTCTTTCATTCCTATTCATCACATCCATTTCAACTTCTTTATACTTCACATTCAACTATATATTTTTAAAGGGAAACTAGTCCCATTATCCCAGCCAGAGCCACTATTACAAATGAAAAGGAACGTTTTTCAAGTTCCCAATAGGGTGGTTATCCCCGATGTTAAGGCAACGACATTTTGAGCCTTCAACATTTTTGGCACTAGAAAGAGGGCATCGACTATGAAGGGAAGCAAGGTTTCATCCCAAATCAAAAGTCCATCAAAAGAGTCATTCCCGCTCAAGATCTCCCCCAACTTCCAGATTTCATTCCAAATATCCTACTCCCATTCTGGAAGTTGTAGTAAAAACAACCACAAATCTCCTAGCACACACCCTAAGTCATCTAATCAACCTCCTTCTCAAGAGTTACCTGAAGTTCATACCTTAATTCAGAAATTAGAAGGAATTTCTATTTTAGAAGAAAGTTCACAACAATCTAAGTTATCTGAAGTTCACAACAATCTAAGTTATCTGAAGTTCACAACAATCTAAGTTATCTGAATTTCACAACAATCTAAGTTATCTGAAGGTAGTGTATCTTCATATTTCCCAACTTCTCATATTTTGACTCCATCCCAAAGTGAGAAACTTAGGGTTACTCCATTTGATTTTCCCTTACCTTCCCACTGAAGAAAGACTAAAAAATATGAATCAAAATCATCTACTAGTGAGATTTTATATTCTTCTCCACCACAAACACCTTCATTTCATGCTTCTTCCTCTCATTTGATCAATCCTTCTACTTATACTCCTCATTTTCAATCAATCAATGGTAGTTCAACCAACACTAGCACAGGGGCTACTTCTTCTTCCACACAGTCAACCTCCTCTACTAATACAACTTCTTCTACCCAAATTCCCATAATGGAAAACATACCATGGACTAATCCTGGAGTTTTTCAAATGAAACCACCTCTCCATCCTCTACCTAGGAATCCTGAAAAATGGTTGCCTAAATTTAATCCTGATGATGAACTCCCTGCTGAAGAACATCTCCATAATTTCATGCTAGCCTCTAATCTTAATGGAGTTGTTGAAGAAGATTGTGTAGTTAGATTATTTCCCTATACCTTTGAAGGATATGTGGATTCATGGTATTTTTCATTACCATCAGGATCTATCAATAACTGGGATACATTTGAAGAACAAATCTTGACTAAATTTGGTGGTGATCACACAACTGCCACTCTAATTAATGATTTATCCAATATTAAAACAAATTGGAATGAAAAAATCAAGGATTCCAATTCTAGATTTAATAAATTATTAAAAAAAAATCCAAATACTTTTAAACCTGGTGTTGATGTACAAATCGAATGGTATATTTATGCTCTTCCTTCCAATATCGCAATTTTTGTAGACAGGGCTAATAAATCCACTTTAGTGGATAACATGAAAGAAGCCCTATATTTGAAAAAAATGATATTAACATTGGAAAAGAAAAATGCACAAGAAGAAAGAAAGACTAAGAAGGTTACCTTCAAAGAAGAATCAAAGAAGAAAACTCCAAAGATCTTTTTGATCTAGAAGAATTACAAAAGGTTCTTAAATCCATGTCAAATGAAATGGTAGAAATAAAAAAATAGGTAGATGAGTCTTCTAAAAACCCTTTCAAACCTTTTAGGAAAGCCCAAACATCAAAATCCCAGCCTCCTATTTTCGTATCAAATGCTGAATCTGATCAAGATGAGGATGAAGAAGAAGCATCATTATCCATCGATGATTCCCAGGAGGAAGAATCAGTTGAAGTTCATGGATTATGGGATTTTATTCTTCCCACTTCAAATAATGAAGAATAACATGAAGCTTTTCCAGTTAGCTCACGAAGTAAGAGTCTTGCAGACTCATCACAATCAATCCAAAAGTAGAAATATTCTACTCCTACTACTAAGGACAAAGATACAACCAAAAAATCCCCTTCTACATCGTCTGATTTAATTCCATATTATTCAAATTCTCCATCTACATCTAAAACTCTGGTTGTTTCTGACACCATAAAATATAATATAGTTGAGAATATGAAAAAGGTCAAGGCTAATATTTCCTTATATGAAGTAAGTAAATAAAGAAACAACATAAATTTTTACTTTAAGAATTGAATGCAATCCCTGCATCCCTTTTGCCTACTGTTGTCACTTCTAAAGCTTTTAAAGGAAAATGAAAACCTCCCAATTATCCTTCAGATAAGATTGATCCCACCGATTTTATCTTAATTGGAGATAGGTCAAAATCTCATACTCCTCCTTTCCTTCTAACTTTTGAGATCTTTAATAAAAATGTGCACAATTTCTTAGTAGACTATGGGGCATCTTCAAATATAATGCCTTATTCAGTTTGTCTTAAACTGAATATTTTGCCCCAGAATTCTGTTGTTCATATTGTTCAACTTGATACAACCAAATCCAAAGTGTTAGGATAAATCAATTATGTTCTCATAAGACTTTCTTCAAATTCTAAAGTTTGTCAAATCATTGATGTACTTGTTGCTAATATTCCTGACTTTTACTGTTTAATTCTAAGCATAGATTTGTCAGGGAAGTTACATGGCTATTTCGCTACAGACTGGTCTCACATGTGGCTTCCTTATAATGGTAAGCCCAATCAAATTCGCATCAACTGAGAAAAGAACATGAAATATTCAGTAACTGACTTAAATGAGGAGAATGAACTGATGGTCTTTACCAATAACATTCTTGGGAACTATTCTTCGAAGTCATTCTTGGGCAGTTTTAATGCACAATACCTCCTTTCTTAACTGATTCTTTCACCTCTCAAATTGAAATTTTTTCACAAACAGACTCATCCAGATGTGTAAATATTGTATATAAACCAATAGTTAAATCTTTGTTTTGGACTTTATATTTTGATGGTTCTAGATCCAATGATGGTGCTAGAGCAGGATGTATTTTAATAAATCCTGAAGGAGAAAAAAAAATGATAGCATTTATATTAGAGTTTGAATGCACTAATAATATTGTTGAATATGAAGCTCTAGTTATGGCTTGTATAAAGTGATAATTCTTAATTTCAAATGCCTTCAAGTGTTTGGAGACTCTCAAATTGTTATTAAACTGGTGAGAAACACCATCCATTGTGTCTCAAGTCACTTGAAACATTATCAATCTCTCATTCAAACTCTCACTTCTCATTTTCTAGAGTTTAATATTTCTCATATTCCAAGACTTCAAAATGCTAGTGTTGACCTACTAGCTAGTGTCGCATCCAAGCTCATTCCACCTGAGGATTATAGTTTAGATAGATTTTCCATTGAATTTATTTTTTGCCCTTTAATTCCGGACAATGTAACTAATTGGCGTGTGTTCAATGATGATGAAGATGTTTTAAGTTTCTTAACATCATAAGGGTCATATAATGATTAGATAATTGATGAAGATGAACATGATAGACAGGTGAAGCAATCAATTGAGGAAAATTCTCTACCCAAGTCTGTAGTCAAGCTTGACTATTTGTATGACTTGAAGGATAGATTTAAAAAGGTTACTAACTGTAAAATAAAAAGTTCAACTTTGAGGTTCGAGTTGGTAAACCTTAGATCTGATCTTAAACCTCAAAACATTAATTTAGGCCTAGGACTTTCATCATATGAGAGATCTACCTTTATTCATCTATTGAAGAAACACAAGAATATTTTCGCTTGGAATTATGATGATTTGAGGACTTATGATACCTCCATCATTCAACATACTATCCCAATGATACTTGATGTTAAAAATGTTCAACAAAATCTAAGAAAGATTCATCTGAATTTAGAAAATCAAATAAAAGATAAACTGAACAAACTCCTTAAAGCCAAAATCATTTTTCTAGTAAGGCATTCTAAATGGGTTTCAAATCTGGTACCTGTCAGGAAAAAGAATGGTGATATTTGCATTTGCATCGACTTTAGAAATTTAAATAAAGAATGTGAGAAAGATAATTATCCACTTCCAGCCATGGAACAAATCTTACAGTCAGTAGTTGGTTATGAACTTATGTCTTTCCTAGATGGTTTCTTAGGGTATAAGAAAATCCTTGTTCATATAGATGACAGATTGAAAACTACTTTCAAAACTAAGTGGGGAACTTATGCATACCAAAAAATGCCTTTCAGATTAATAAATGTAGGAGAAACCTTTCAACGAGATATGGAAATTGTCTTCAGGGGTCCGATAAATAAAACTGTTGTTGTTTACTTGGATGATATTACTAATATATTCCAAGAAAAGAAACAATCATTATCATGATTTAAAACGGATTCTTGAAAGGTGCAAAAGGTATGAAATCTCCTTAAATCCCAAGAAGTCGTACTTCACTCTCAGCAAAAGAAAACTACTAGGATTTATTGTATCTAAAGAAGGAATTTGCATAAATACTGATATAATCAAGGAAATTTCTAAGATCCCTTTGCCTCATAACAAAAAATAAATGCAATCTTTCCTAGGGCTGATTAATTTTGTTAAAAGATTTGTTCCAGATTTTTCTCAAATTATTTTGCCTCTACAAGCTATGATCAAGAAAAAATTAGTTTTCAAATGGGGACAATATGAAAGGGAATATTTTGAGTTAATCAAACAAGCTATAGCTCTAACACAACTCAAAGATAAAAAAATAGAGGCAACTATCTCCTTCTTTAACTCGAACTTTCAAGGAGCAGAACTCAATTATTCAGAAGTGGAGAAACAAGCCTTTGCAGTCTTTAAATCCATAAAACATTATAGACCTTTTATTTTTGAAAACTCATACTAAAGTAATTGTCCCATTCCCAGCAGTGAGACAATTGCTTCTTCAAAAAGAGTTAGGAGAAAAAAGAGCGAATTGGGTCACTAGTCTGCAAGAATATGACATTGAAGTTAAACCTGCTAAAATTGTTAGAGGTCAAGGTGTTTGCAGACTAATTACTGGAGCTTCTAATATATCAGCTGATGAAGACTCAGGTAACACTGTTCATATGTCTAAGTAATGCCTTACTAATATTGAATCTCAATATGTTGATCTCATTTTTTATTTAAAGAATGGTTATGCTCCTCCTGAACTCAATTACAAGAGTAAAAGGGATTTAAGGCTAAAATCCAACCAATATAAACTCATTGATAATGTGTTATATAGAAAAAAATTATGATTCAATTTTGTTAAAATGCTTAGAAAAATCTGAAGCACAAAGGGTTTTGCAGGAATTACGTGATGGACCAACTAGTGGACACTTTGGAGGAGACACCACTGCTCATAAAATCCTGCATGTTGGATACTACTGGCCAACTCCTTTTAAGGATATACATGCCTAGGTGAGAAAGTGTAAAATTTGCCAAACTGTTACAGGAAGACAGAGAAAACCAGCCTTACCTCTTCAACTAGTCAACATTGAACATCCCTTTGAACAATGGGGATTCGATATAATTGGTGATATTGTTCCTCATTCTTCTAAGAAACATAAGTTCATCCTTACTGCTAAAGATTATTTCACAAAGTGGGTAGAAGCGATACTGCTTAAGGTAGCCAACTTTGACAATATTACTGAATTCATTGATCAACATATTATCACTAAGTTTGGTCTACCTAATGCGCTTGTTTTTTATAATGCATCTTACTTTGTAGGAAATAGCATGACTGAGTTTTCTTTAAAAATAAGATTTAAACTTAGGTACTCTACTAATTACTATCCTCAAGAAAATGGTTTAGAAAAATCAACTAATAAAAACCTCATTAGGATTACTAAACAAACTGATGATCAAAGCCAAAAGAACTAGCATAAATCCATGATTTTTGCTCTATGGGTTGATAGAATAACTAAGAAGGCCTCCATACGTACTTCTCCTTTTAATATAGTGTATGGGAAAGAGGCTATCCTTCCTCCTAATCTATTCCTCCCCTAATTTGCCTTGGTACAATTTATTGAAGAGAAACCTTCTTCTTGTCTACAATTTAGGATATCACAAATACTTAAATTAGAAGAAAGAGAAAAAGCCAAACAAATACATGCCTACCATCAACAACTAGTAAAATATTCCTTTGATGCTAGCTTAATTGATAAGAAAAAAATTCAAGTTGGAGACTTAGTCCTGAAATGGGACAAAGCACATGAAGAAAAAGGAAAGCATACCAAATTTCAAAAATTGTGGCCAGGACCGTTTCCAATTGTTGAGCAATTAGGCCCATCAACTTTATTCTACAAGATTTACAAGGAAAGAGGGATGCTCTTCTTGTTAATGGGATTTCATTCATATTCATCACATCCATTTAAATTTCTTTATAATTCACATTCAACTATATACCTTTAAAGGGAAATTGGTCCCATTATCCCCAGTCAGAGCCACTATTCCAAACAGAAAAGGAACGGTTTTCAAGTTCCCGACTGGGTGGTTATCCCTGACGTTGAGGAAGTGACATTTCTAGCCTTCAACAAAACTATAATCTTAACAACATCAGATTTTACCCAAAGAGAGCACAACCCACTCTGATACCACCCTATAACCACCTCCTCCCATATTCACCCACTTTCACTAGTTTGCCCGGGGTAAACATGAGCTAAGGTTCACTATGATAAGACTCAACCTCCTATACGACCTTAAGGAAATGGAGTCAACAACTTAAGACCTTATTGACTTTCCTCAGGTGTTATAGGACCTTCAGGAGCTATCCAACCCCTGAGCTAACTCTATTTTTCACTGACCTAGAGCCTCAGTTGCTCCCTTGAAAAGGTATACAAGTGACTGTAAGCCTCTAGTTGCTCCCATAGGCTTGTTTCCCAGTGAATGTGGAATTTTCTATTCAATTCTATGTTAGTGACCCCAAATTCTGAGCCAATTTTTCATGGCTAGGACTCAGGCCTCTACCCAGAGCTTAGTGAAACTTCTAGAAATGATAAATAACATAGAAAGAAACCTTCTAAACCCAAAAAATTGAACAAGGGCTTGACCCTACCCCTCCCAACCAGAATAGGTATCCCATCAAACACATGGTGAACATGCAACCTGCAGATCATGAATGCATATGTGAACATAGGGATGTGAAACTTATCTAATTTTTAATAAGAAGGACCAATGACTTTTCACAATAGCTATCATAACACCATTTATGTCATGAATTCATTAACCAGACATTTGTTAATTAAAATTTGACAAGGGACATACTTAAATCTGTCATATAACCAACATATAACTAGATATATAAAAATGATAGAAAAACCATTAAAGTCACATAATAACAAGTATAATTACTCATCAAATAGAAGACGAACTTAGCTCTTATTAACCATATGACAAATCCAACCAAGTCAGGGACTTCCACATACCACCCGACCATAGATTGGGCTGAACAAAATATTTCTTTCATCCAATTACCCTCGTGCGATATTCCAAGTATGAATGTGGGATTTCATGGGATAAACCAACCCATAAATAACCAAGGGAATCCATAGGTTAAACCACCTCCACCCTCACCATACTGTGATCTCACCTAAATTAGTACGAGATCACAAAATGAAATCGGGCTTGGATTCCTCGATATTCCTTCACCATCCCTTGAGGAATTTTCTTGTCTCCACCCACCTTTTGAGGGATTCTCAGAGAAAACCATCTCCACCCCCAACCCTTGGGATTTTCTTGAGACCACCTCACCCGAATCCAAAACCTTCTGGAAATCCAGAGCTCAACTAAGAAAGAATCCCATCACACCATGACTATCTGGAAATGGTAAGGAAAGACTAAAACCACTGTTAATACCCAGCAAAACCCATGCCAATGGTATAAAATGAACCAAATACACACATGCACATACCATGCATGCGAAAACCTACTAGGAAATCATACATGCAACTTGTTACCTACAAAGATTCCCGCTGAAGGTGCATGATCCAACCTTTCCTTGCTTGATCCTTGATTTACATGTCCTTCCTTTCCTCTCCTTTCACTTACTTTATTTTCCTTATCCTTCCTTTGCTTGATTTCTTTCCTTCTCCTCTTGGTGCCCGTATCCTCTTTGAGACTAATTCCAAAACATAACTGACAAAAGGTTGACAAAAATATATGAACTAATCCTATAATGTCTTTTTATTATTGATGCCTCTAATTTCTTCCTTTTCCTTAATTTTCCTTCAATTTCCTCCTCACATGCAACCTGTGGCCTTTCACCTCCCTTTTCTCCTATTTTCCTTTATTTTTATAAATAAAATACCAATAATGCCTTTTTTCCTTTTCAAAGCCTTTTCCATTGCCTTTGCCAATTTCCATTAGCCATAATACACAACAAGTGATGCCCACTAGGATATTTTTCCTAACATTCAACTTGGAATATGTGTCCCATGACCCTGGTATTATTTTGCCTTTATTAACTTTATTACGTGAAATTTTAACTTGGGGTTGTTATAGAGTTGGCTTATAGGTTGACCTATAATTTTTTTCATTTTCAATGTCTGCTAATCATAGTGTTTGGGGAATTTTTATAAGGTTGACCTGCAACAGTGCATGACCTCATAAATGCCAACATAAAGAGAATTATCCTTGAACTTGGAGATGTTTCTTAGGAGGAGGCTAATTTTAGTATCCCAGATAGCCTTTAATTCAAAGAAGGATATAGCTCATCCAATTTCCAAGCAACCATTTTTCACCACATACATTTTTATCATGAGACACATAATGCAATTCCTCCATATCCTTTTTTTTTGCTTCTTGTGTAACAAATTTGTACCAACAAAATTTTCCAAGGGTCCAATCTAATATGTTTTTGAAATGCTCTTTCCAAGGTTAGATAAGGCATATTTGATTTTATTCTCAATTAATTTTGGCACACGTTTTTTTTATTGCTCTGCCTCTATCTCATCTCTATTTCTGACCATAAATGCTTGAGTTTGTTGTTTTCCATGACAACCCTATTATGATCATGTTAGGGATTCCTTCATGCATATATTCATAATGTTTAGGGTAGGGTTTCATATTAATCATAATCATATATTAATTCATGAAGATCTCCATTGGCATATAATTTAATCTTCATGCTTAGGGTATTATGGGCATCTTTAGGGTTTCATCATATGAATGAACCATGATAGGGAATAAATCTAGGGTATGCTCATGACACCAATGCAATGGTTTCAACAATACACTTAGGGTTAGGGTTTGTTATCAACACCTAGGGTTAGCACTTAGAATCCTAAGGTTTGAATTTAGGGTTTCATCTAGTGCATGCTTCCACAAGGAACCTAGGTTTCCATCTTATTGACATCAATGAAAACATTATACAACAAATAAGAGAATGAATAGAAAAACTAATCGAAAAATCGTATGCAAGATGTTTGCTCCAAATGAAGCTCTTATCACGGGATTAATGATTTCACATTTTCACAACATGCTTTGCTAATTAGGAAGAGCAAGGCCCTCAAAATTTATTTTTATTTTGACCCTAAAAAATGGTGCTTTGTCATCCACAAAATACTTAGATACTAAGCTAAGAACTATCATACCCCTAAAGCAAGGGAATAAGAACACCAAATTGTTTTAGTAATTATGATATTCAAAGACAAGAGGTGTATCTTTTGGAGGATATATGAGTAATCAATAAATGATCCATTCAACAAGTATACTTATTTTTTCTTTATTTATACATAGATGGTAATCTCATCCAATCACCGTAACAACTACATACGTGAAACTTGATACATCAAAATCTCAGTGATTTCAAAACTCAAAGTCTCAAATTCCACTTCTAAAGATATCCTGAAACCACCCAAAACAAGCCCTCACTTCTCCCCTACAACCAACTTTGAAAATCCAATGTGAAGGTCACCTTCACTACTTGACAATTCCAATATTACAATGAATATACACTAGTATTTATTAGTACATATATTCAATTATATATATAGCTTGCTAGTGTCGCTGCGACAAAAACCCTCCAAAATTTTGCTTGCACTTGAATTTTGAAGCCTACTGAGGATCTTATGATATGTTGTTCCATGGTCACTTCATGGTCATCTAATGTTTTTCAAAGTATTAACTCTTCTTCTAAGTGTCAAATTCACTTGCTCACACATGTTCGGTCTTCATTGAATTCACAAACACACATATTTCTATGCAAGGTCAGAGAGGCATTCCCACAACTCTTGAAGGTAAGGCTTGCACAATCACTAGTGACCATAATTGCTCAATCAATAAGCATAGTGCATTGTGCAACACATGCCAACAATCAGTGCGTACTCTCCATTGACACTCTCCCTCACTTTGATTACATTTGTACTTCTATTTCAGTGAGTTTTCTTAGTTGTCTCTTTGGCGCACCTTTGTTTTCATAAGTGTCACTTTCATGTTCACAATTATCATTTTTGCTTGCATTTATTTTAAAAAGAGTTGTTTTCATGTTATCTTCACTTTGGCATGTATCACTTTTACTTTCTTTAAGCCTTTGCAAGTGTTGTTTGTACTTTTCTCTTACTTTCGCAAGTGTCACATCTAGTCAAAGGGAGTCATTGGGACATTATTTAAGGGTAGTTTTGATGCATTTTCCTACACTATTGTGTTCCATCTATCATAAAGACATGGATTAGACACCTTCCCCAAGATTTATGCACTGTTGTACTGATGTCGTCATTGTTGTTGCAAAGTGTATCTTAAGTGTCGCACTTGGAGGAGGATGTTTTTTTTCAATCACATTTATGGGATCATGTTGATTCTAAGTGTTGCGTGTTTAATGTTGTGTCATAAATTTTTCTGAGTCTATGATCATGTTCAAGTCCTACCTTGGTTTCATTTTTGCCTCACTAGTCCCACATTTAGTCAAATTCTGTAATATTTTCTGCCCGAGTAACCTGGACCCTCTTGTTGGCATTATGGCACAGGTTTGGAGCTATGGCACAAGTTTTGTCCTTGATGGCAACTCTCTTTGGTAACAGATCTCAGTTCAGGCACACAGAAAGAAGAAAAATACATATATGCAGGTTAATCTAAACGAAGACACGTATACACGCGGGTTATACGTTACAAAACCGCGTATATGTTGGGGATCATACTCTTGGTCCATGGTAATTAATCCTTGGGATTTGAACCTATGTTTTTGGACCATGGCGTCTCGTCAGATGTGTTGATCCATAGTTTTGGGTTCATGGTATTGAAATGTTATGGTTTTGTACCATGGTATTGTGGAAGGCCTAAGGCTATAAAAGAGGAAGGAGATCTTGTGACAAATGAGGATCTGAATTATATTGAATATCTGAATAAGTGCTAGAGTTGGTATATTGGTAATTGGGTTGTGATGCAGATCTGGATCTGAATGAAGGAGGAACCTTAGCGCAAAAGAAGGATAATTTCTATTGATGGGTTATAATCTTTAAGCTTGAATGGTAGTATCTTTGTATGATTTTGATCTGCTAGATGTGTCACTTGCTTAATCTATAAGTCTGATATTCTGGGTTAATTAGTGATTGAATATCTGAAAGAGTGAATTATCCTTTATAGATATGTACGCAGGTTCAATGAAGCAAAGGCGTGTATACACGCAGGTTCAGTGAAGTCAAGAAGTGTATATGCAGGTTGTTCCATACGCAGAAGCGTATGTACGCTGGTTTTAGGATGTTGAAATAGCGTATATACTCTAAGTTGTGATCTAGCTGCTTCTGTCTATTGCTGCTGTGTTCTGGGTTTTGTTTTCTAGTGTGTGGTTTTTGGTACTGTGTTATGGGTACAACTATCAGAGAAGTATCTGCTTGATTCAGATCTAATTGGTGGAAAGGAGATTGGTCGATGATTGATTGATGTTCATGGATCCAGTCTGAAAATTTATGAAACGTGGTCCCTGGAAGAAAGAGAAGGTTGTAGCCTTCGGTAGGCCAACACCTACGTACTAGTATCTTGGCTAGTACAAGAGCTAAAGGGGGTTGTAGCTCCCTTCTAGGAGAAGTTGGAGAACGAGAGAGGGTTGTAGCTCTCTGCAGGTTGCAACCTGTGTATTGGTAAAGGACTGCACTAGTACATTGTAAAAGAAGTTTCTAATTTAAAAGAAGATAGAGATGAATTGCAGCAGGTGGTTTTCACCCACATTGGGTTTCCACCTTATATCTTGTGTTCTTGTGTGTGATTGTATTTCTGCTCTGTTTTACTGTCTCTGGTTACTGGTTATTTGATTCTGCATCACAGATTAACAATCATCATCAGAAAGATAAAGTAAATTAAAGGTTTGTTTTGTATACGCGGGTTTCCTTCTGCATAGTTGCATATATACACGGGTTTATCTAACTGAAGTAGCGTATATAATTTGTTGTTGAAAAAGGAATATTTGACTTGATAATACTGATTCACCCCCCTCTCAGTATTATTTCCAACAATTGGTATCAGAGCAGGTCCTTCTGAAGAAGCTTGATCACTTGAAGGAAGATCCTTCATCATGAGAAACTACGAGAGGGAAGCATCAATCAGGCCAACGATTTTTGATGGGACAAACTTTGTATATTGGAAGGTAAGAGTTACTGCCTATCTTCAATCTCTTGGTACAAAAGTCTAGGATATCATAGATACAGGGTATACTTTTCCATCAGCAACTCCCACAGATCCGGCTGAGAAGAAGAAATATGAAACAAATGCAAAAGCAGTCAATACTCTATTAGGATGCCTATCTCAATCAGAATTTGTCAAGGTAATGCAGTTTAAATCAGCAAAAGAGATATGGGACAAGATTGTTCTGAGCTATGAAGGAGATGACCAGGTAAAACGAGAAAAACTTCAAACCCTCAGGATTCAGTATGAAAATCTCAAGATTTATAATGATGAAAGTGTGGCTAATTATTTTCTTCAGGTAGATGAGATCGTTAATTGTATGAAAAATTTGGGTGAAGAAGTAAAAGAGGTTGTTGTGGTTGAAAAAGTTCTAAGATCTTTGTCCTCTAGATTTGAATCTAAAGTTTCTTCTATAGAAGAAAAGGAGAATCTACAAAACCTTAAAATGTCACAGCTACACGAAATTCTAACTGCTTATGAAATGAGGAAAAGGTCCATCAGAAAGGAGAGTAGCAGCTTTCAAGGCTTCAGGTAAAGAAGAATCAAATTTTGTCAGAAATCTTCAACGGGGTACTGGAAGATTCAGAGGTAAGTTACCTTTCAAATGTTTTTCTTGTGGAAGAGTAGGTCACTATGCTGCCAAATGTCCTCATAAGGATAACATTGACAAGGGGAAGGAACCTATTAGATGGAACAAGAAACAGAATGCAAATAAGAAAAGATATTACACTCATGAAGATAGTGATGGACTATCAAATAGCAATGAAGATGAACGAGGTAATCACTATAAACTTTTAATGGCCTTTGAAGATGATGATTACATGGATGCTATAGATGTGGATGGTTTTTATGAAGAAATTACTAGACTCAAAACATGTTTAGAAGAAAAGAATATGATCATTGATACTTAGAAGAAGAAGTGTACATTGAGCAACAGATGGTTTCATCCTTTGGAATGATCCAAATCTTGTATGTAGACTAAAAAAGGCTCTCTATGGTCTTAAACAGGCTCCAAGGGCTTGGTACTATCGTTTGGACAAATATCTTCATCAACAAGGCTTTTCAAAAGGATCAGCAGATAGCAATCTTTATATCAAAATAGAAAATAACAAATTGCTAATACTTGTTGTGTATGTAGATGACATTATCTTTGGCAGGAATGAAGAAGCTATGAGTCAAAGCTTTGCCTTGGTGATGCAAAAAGAATTTGAAATGTCTTTGCTTGGAGAATTGACATACTTTCTTAGATTGCAAATCCAACAAAATGAAGGCGGTATCTTCTTGTCTCAAACCATGTACCTCAAGCAGATTCTGAAGAAGTATGGCATGGAAGATGCAAAACCAGTATGTACCCCCATGGTTACAGGATGCAGTCTTAGTGCAAATGATGAATCAGCAGCAGTACATCAGCCAACCTATAGATCTATGATTGGAAGTCTACTTTATTTGACAGGTACCCGACTAGACATCATGCATGCAGTGGGAATAGTCGGGAGATTTCAGGCAAATCCAAAGGAAACTCAACTTCAAGCAGTGAAGAGAATTTTCAAATATCTTCAAGGGACTCAAAACTATGGCTTATGGTATCCTAGAGATACAGATATCACACTTCATGCTTATACAGATGCAGATTGGTCCGGAAGCGTGGATGACAGGAAGAGCACAAGTGGTGGAGCATTCTTTATGGGTTCTAGATTAGTATCCTAGTTCAGCAAGAAACAGAGTTCGATT
>APFE030578049.1:0-25918 GCA_000404065.3 Pinus taeda
AATATTTTCTGATTTTATTGATTTTAAGTTAAAAATGAACGTCTATTATTTGACTGTTGGTCATGTGAAATCAGATTGTCTTCACAACCATTTTAATATGTGTATGTGTGTGTGTGGGGTAGGGGGGCATATTCAACTATTTTAAGAATACACATAATTGGATATTTGTATTTGCTTAGTATGTTCTCCCAAAATGTAATTTTATTATTAAGTTAAAATATTAAAGATACTAAATTAATAAATTGCATTTCAAAATTAGGAATAATATTTTGTGATTTTTTAAAAAAGTGTTTGATTTTAAATTAAAAATGAAGGTCCATTATTTGGCTGTTGGTCATGTGAAATCAGATTCAGCCTCCACAAAACACCTTTAATATAGATTCTTCACTTGAATATTTGAAACATATATTACATTGTTAAAAGAAATTCAACCCATAACACTACATGTAAAGCTGTAATTGTAATAATACATAAGAGAAAGAATTAAAGTGAAAACTACGAAAAAAAAATAATACTAAACCAAAACATTCCAAACCAAACCACCCATTAAACCTTTAATCCTTAAAAAAAAAAGATATAACTATAAAAATCATTAATAGTGAAGAATTGACTAAAATTAATCTTTTAAATATAAAAAAATTTACACACAAAATTAACTATATCAAAAATATAACATATTATTACAATTTTTTTTTACTATAGAATAACTATTAAAAGAATCAAATAAACTATTTCTAAACTAGGAAAATAACCCAACCAATTTAAATAAATTTGTTATAAATGCAAATAAAGTATTTCTAAACTATGAAAATAACCCAACTAATTTAAGTAGATTCGTTATTTCTCATATTTAAGCTATTAGGAAGGGGTGAGTTGGAGGGGTGGGTTAATATCTTGTTAGTAACATTTCTATTAAAATAACCCAACTAATTTAAGTAAATTCGTTATTTCTCATCTTTAAGCTATTAGGAAGGGGTGAGTTGGAGGGGTGGGTTAATATCTTGTCAGTAACATTATTTTGAAGAAAAGTTGAATCCGTAATTCGTCTCCTATCAGATCCGTTTGCTGGATGGTTCAAGCACTCCGTACATTGGGGCCCGGCGGAGCAATATAGCTAGCAATAACCACCCACTTGCTGTAGGTTGCGCATCGTCCAAAGTAATTTTATATTTGATGTCGATTTGTTCAATTAAGCTATTGAGGCCACATCAAAAGTTTCGGCTCCTGGAATTTGTTTGTGAATAATAGGTAATTTGATTCCATGGATTTTCATGCATCTTCCATGAGATGAGTTGGGTGGTGATTAAGAGGTGGCAGCCCATTCCAAATAATAAAACATTTCGCGACATTCACAACATAGAGTGCGGGCAAAGCTATATTTGCTGAGAAGTGAGTCAAACAGACACTCCCCCTTGTCTTTTCAAACCCTGGAATCTGCTATGTGGCGCTTCAGCAATTTCTGAAAATGATTCCACGGGATGAGAATCGAAGTTTAAAAATATATATATGTAAAATAATTTCGGTAATGTCGACTGAAAAATCGCGTATCCCGCAGTGGTAATCTGCATAGCCGGCCGAAAAGTACGCAAATCCTGCGTCATAGAAGATCTTAACTCTGAGTCATGAAAACATAATTTAAAGACACTTTTAAAAGGCATAATAAAATTATGAGAACACTATATAAACTCAAATCTATGTAATCAATCATAATCAGACAATTTACTTATTATTTTTCGGAATGAAATACATACATACCGCAAAAACTAATTAACAGTAATGAAAAAATTATACCCATCCTATAATCCAATGAACATTAACTGCTGCCATAGATATTAGAGCCAGCCAACTGCCCACCTCGGCCGGAGTTTCAAATCCCTTCATCGCAAAAATTGGCTGTGCTCATCAATTTCTTTAAAAAGGAAAAATTTGGCTGTGCCATAATATTTTGGTATAGTTTGCAATAATATTTTGGACTATACAAGTGATCACAGACGACAGACGACTTGACAACTTAGTCCCACTCCATAGTCATAAAAACAAAGTATTGATGTAAATTCCTCTTCCTCACGGAGGAATTATAGTTGGGATCATAAATTCCGCCATGACAGAGGAAAAATCTTTTTCATCAGAGACCAAAATTCTTTTTCCTCGGAGACCAAATTCGCTGGCCTAAAAGCTCAAACCCCATGGCGCCATTCATACTTTTTCCTCTAAACGGTCCTTCATTGATCTCGAAATGGCCAGAGAGAATATCAGGCTCGCAGTCACAGTAACTGTGAAGGATGTTGTTGTTATTTAGCTACGAGTCAAACAAACACTCACCATTGTTTTTTAATGCCTGGAATGGGCAGATCTCCTGCTATGTGGCGCTTCAGCAATTTCTGAAAATGATTTTACAGCGCCTGAACCAGAACGTGATGAGAATCGAACTTGGGTAAGTCGTAACGTTCTCAATTTAAATATATATATAAATTAATTTCGGTAAAACCCGAGAAAACTCTGGATATGACGAGAATGATCTGCATATCAGGTGGTGATAACTAGACTATCAGCTGACAATTCGTGTATCTCCTGATAACTCGCGTATTCAGTGATATGTGGCGTAACCCTTATGATAATTCGCATAACGGCCGTTATAACTCGCATAACGGGTCGGATTGTTCATATTCGACGGTGGTTACTCGCATATTCATATGACATCGATCGGATAAACGGCAGAGACCTCGCGTAAACGCTCGTATATCATATGAAAACGATGGCATATCAGCGTAATCGCGCGCTTATCCTTGAGTGATAATCAGCGTATCCGTTGACAAAATACATCGCAATTGGTGATACCTCGCGTATCATTTGACAGATCGCTTTAAAATGTTGATAACTCGCACATCGAATGAAAATTCGCGTATCAGTGATAACCGGCGTTATAATTCGCATAACTCGGGAGATAACGGCTTCTTCTGTAATGGCAAGTTTCCGTCCAACTCCGGCGACGTCAGAATTGCGGCTCCCCTCTTCTTCATGTAATTGTTGAGCATCGCGCCGCCGCAATGGTCTGCGGAAGAGGCCACCCGTTGCGTAGAGAAATTCAAGATCAGATAGAAGGCGTACAAGCTTAGCCGCGTAATATACAAGTTTAGGCTGCTCTTTTGAAAAAACAGGTATGATCGTTTTCAAGAATTCAAGTTAAAATGGACATGAGACCACAATTAAAAATTCATGGTAATTGTAACAAGATACCTGCCAGGGACAGAAGACAATGAAACCTTCAAAACCAATCTGCTTATTTCAAACCAGCATAACAATGCAGCGTGCTTTTTTATGACCAGTTTGTAGATTCAAAGCAGAAGGGCACTCTATGTCTTTTTTATGACCAATTTGTGGATAATTGCATGCTAATATTCAAAGCAGAAGCACAGACTATGTCTCATAAATGAAGAACAAGCGTGATATTTAGATTTCTATTTTATGAAACCCTTTAAATAGCATCCGGAGAACTAATTTAACCGATATTCACATTAAAAAGTGATTATATACGTACTTATTTCAAGCCCTGCGTGATGCAATAGACCACATTTATAATTCAGGCATCTTCTCGTTCACGAGAGCGGTTGAGATTGCGCATTTATCATTAAACCAATACAACGCTATTAAATTCAATAAAGCTCTAAACGCAGCTATTAAAATGTTAAATTCTTATCAATATTTAAAAAATTAAATTAAAGAGGAAAATGTGCACTCTCTAGTCTCTTCTCGTTATTTCAAGAATTTAACAAAAAGGAAGGAAAACCTACCTGCTTTTAAATTTTCTATAATGCAAAAAAACCTGGCATAATTTTTTATAATATATCTAAAGGAAACCAAAATCTGAACTATTACATTTTTCATCATAAACATAATTCTAAGAAAATGCTAGACAAATATCGTTGATGGTGAATAGCTGACAAATCGACTCATAGTTTTGAACAACAGTCTTTAACTAAACCAAAACTAACCAGTTTGCGTAGTGGAGAGGACATGCAAACGGCCAAACATAAAATACACTAACGAGTCTCTTCTACCCTCTTTCATAGATATCACAGATTTAACCATAAAATACACACATAGACATGAAGACAGACAACACACAACATAGTGTTGGAAGAATCACTGCATCTCTATGAAATCCGTAGTTTCCACCCTGGGATCCTAGTTACTACGAAATCTGTAATTTCCACCGTGGGGATCATAATTTCCACCTTGGGGATCCTAGTTACTGGTTTGGAACATTTACCAACACCTGTAGGTTTTGGTATAACGGAAAACCTCTTCATGGTATCAGAGGTTGGACCTAGGTTCGATTCCCCCAAATTGCGTTTGAGGGGGGTGTTGGAAGAATCACTGCACCTCTATGGAATCCTTAATTTCCACCTTGGGGATCCTAGTTACTGGTTTGGAATTTTTACCAAAACCTGTGGTTTTTGGTGTAAAGGAAAACCTCTACATGGTATCAGAGCCTAGAATGTTTACCAAAACCTGTGGGGGTTCCTAGTTACTGGTTTGGAACGTTTACCAAAACCTGCGGGTTTTGGTGTAACGGAAAACCTCTTCATGGTATTAGAGCCTAGAATGTTTACCAAAACCTGTGGGTTTTGGTATAACAGAAAACCTCTTCATGGTATGAGAGCTTGGAATGTTTACCAAAGCCTGCGAGTTTTGGTGTAACAGAAAACCTCTTCATGGTATCAGAGCCTAGACCAAGGTTCGATTCCCCTAAGTCGCATTTGAGGGGGGGTGTTGGAAGAATCACCGCACCTCTATGGAATCCATAATTTCCACCCTAGGTGTAACGCCATGCGGCTTGCGAGTCGCTTGAGTGCGCCCACCCGCCAAACAAAGTGATGAAACATGCGAGCTAAAGGCGATCGAGGGTGAGACAAGTGTTGTGGACGAGTTGGTTGCTTTGTTTATATACACAGGCAAGTTGGCAACTTGCACAGTTGGCCAACCGGGAAAAGTTAGCAAATGGGCGAGACGAGGTGGGGCGGTCCCGTGCCATGGGTGGGTCAACCTGCACTTCGGGAAGGATTTCAAATGGACGCATCAATTGGGAAGATGAATGGAGGGTTGGCCGGGTGGCACGACCTCCACTGGCCACTGTATAAGTATGGAGGGCAAGGCTTGGCAAAGGGAACACATTCGGACATCGCTCATCAAGTGAAAGGTGCGAAGGAAGGTGTCATGGAGCTGCAGTGAGGCACACGTATATGTGCCCGCTTGCTGGGCAAGTCTACATGAAGCTTTGGGCACGCGTTTGGTGATCGGCTAAGGCGCAGGTGGAGGGCGTATGAAGGCACCCGCCCACTGTTCGAAGGCGACCACGGGTGGAGGGTGTGTGTCGGCGCTCGCCCGCCGAACGTTACATGGGTTCGTTTGTAAGTTGGGTGAGGGTCATGCACGGACATGCTCACCTAAACTCCGCAAATTCTTGTATGTTGAAACGAAGGGTGAGACCACCGTGTAGGTGTGCATGAGGTGGCGCCCGACTTGGGTATAACACTGGTGGAGCTTGGCTCTCGGTCAATTGTAAAACTCTTCACATATATAATAAAAGATTCTTATTGCATATGAGTGTGTTCCTTCTACTGTTTTATGGATGTTGATGTTGATATTATAATGTTAATAGATTCTACACATTAATTTTATCTTATGCATGAATAAATATAAATGTTAAGGTGTAGTTCATAAAGTAACTTAACGATGGAACATGTTAACTATTTAGGTGGTGTCACACCCCGACCAATTAACGAAAAAAGAATTGGGGGTGTGACAGGTGGTATCAAAGCTGATTCAAGGTTGAAGAATCTTGGTGAATACAGAGAATAGACATGTATGAAGGGAAAAGTTATGGAGAAATCATGGATGAACAGTCTGGGTTTCGTGGACTTGATAGTTCATGGCAAGACCATTCAAGCTCTGGTGGACATGGGGGCCACTCACAACTTCATGACAACACGGTTAGCAAAAGAGGTTGGACTGATGATCTTCCCAACAAATGTGGAAGTGAATACAGTGAAATCTAGAGCTAAAGTGGTGAGTTTGGCACACGAAGTGCTTGTACAGATAAAAGACTGGAAGGGTCAGTTGAACTTCACAGTGATGGAGATGAACGACTTTGATATGATATTTGGGTAAGATTTCTTAAAGGGCAACAAGGAAATTGTTGTCCCCTTCTGTGATGAGGTGGTGCTAGTTGGACAGTCACAAACTTGGACTTTTCCCACTCATAAGTAAAGAAGGGAAGTCAAGGTGTAGCATGTTTCTGCACTAACTTTCGACAACGCTATGAAGGAGTCAGATATGGAGACATATGCGGTGATGTTCAAAGGAGTGGAAGGTGATGGAGTGGGGATGCCTGTTCCAACCGAGATTTCTGAGGTACTGGCCAAATATGCAGATTTGATGCCTAATGAGCTGCCAAAGAAGCTTCCACCAAGGCGTGCAGTGGACCATAGCATTGAGCTTGAGCCAGGAAAGCAACCTCCAGCTAGAGCACCTTATCGATTGTCAGGACCTGAGTTGGAGGAATTGAAATGACAATTAAAGGGGTTAGCTGATGTAGGTTTCATCAGACCTTCAAGGTCCCCTTATGGAGCTCTGGTATTGTTCTAGCGGAAGAAGGATTCGAAAGAGCTACGAATGTGCTGTGATTACCGTGCATTGAACAAGCAGACGGTAAGGAACATGTATCCTTTTGCCATTGGCTGGTGATTGCTTTGACAAGCTTGCAAAAGCCCGAGTGTTTTCCAAGCTGTACATGAGGCATGGGTATTATCAGGTGCGGATAGCTGAAGGAGATGAGAAGAAGACCATGATAGTAACAAGGTATGGTAGTTTTGAATTCTTTGTTATGCCATTCAGGTTGTGTAACGCTCCTACTACGCTTTTCACTTTAATGAATGATGTCCTACGACCATACTTGGATTCGTTCATAGTAGTGTACTTGGACGATATAGTGGTGTATAGTGACAACATGGAGGATCATAAGAAGCACTTGGTGATGGTGTTTTAGGCATTGAGGGAAAATCAGTTGTACTTGAAGAAGTCTAAGTGTGTGTTCGCTCAGACCGAATTTCGTTCCTTGGACATATAGTTGGTCAAGGGTACATACGGATGGAGCCGAGTAGAGTCGAGGCGATCAAGGACTGGGTTGAACCAAAGAATGTCCATGAGATGAGGGTGTTTTTGGGCATGACCAAATACCAACAGAAGTTTGTAGAGGGGTACTCCAAGGTAAAATCATCACTGACATACCTATTGAAGAAAGACAAGAGATGGAGTTGGATGAATAAATGTCGAGAGGCATTTGATGACTTGAAGAGGAGGATGGTTACAACACCGATATTGAAGTTACCTAACTTCAAGAGACCATTTGAGGTACGCACAGATGCTTCAGATTTTACCATAGGAGGGGTTCTTATGTAGGATGGGCATCCGGTGGCGTACGAGAGTCGGAAGTTGCAAGATAGAGAGCGAAGGTATCTGGTCCATGAGAAGGAGATGACTGCAATCATTCACTATCTTTATGTGTGGAGGCATTACCTGATTAGGAAGACATTTGTTGTCAAGACTAACAATGTTACGGCAAGTTATTTTGCATCACAACCGAAGCTTTCTGAGAAGCAAGCTCGTTGGCAGGACTTCTTGGCAGAACTCGACATGACTATCGAGTATAGACCGAGAAGATACAATGCGGTAGCAGATGCCCTTAGTAGGAAGGGACAATTTGCAACATTGGAAGGAGAAGACCAAGCAACAAGGAGTAGGAGTTGAGTTCAGATGTCAGAAGAGATGCAGAATAAGCTCAAGGAAAGTGTCGAGACTGATAGTCAGGCGCAGAATATAGTGAAGCAGATAAAGGAGGGGAAGACATGAAAGTTCTTTCTCTGAGATGGATTCTTATTCTTTGGAAACCGACTCTATGTTCCAAAGTCATCTGGACTCAGGAGGCACCTTTTGAAGGATTTCCACAACTCACCATGGGTTGGCCACCTAGGGCAGCGTCGTTCTTTGGCATTGTTGGAGAGAGGATTCTTTTGGGAAAAGATGTGGGAGGATGTAGAGGAGTATGTACATACATGCATCATTTGTCAGTGGGACAAATCAGATAATCAGAGGCAAGGAGGTCTGTTGCAGCCTTTACCATTTCCTGGGAGACCATGGATGAGTGTCTCAATGGACTTCATCACTCAGTTTCCACAGGTATAAGTATATAATGATATTATGGTTGTGGTCGATCGTTTTTCCATGTATGTTGTCTTTGTTCCAACAAAGATGCCTTGTGGAGCCGAGCAGACTGCGCAGTTGTTCTTTAAGAACATAGTAAAGTATTGGGGGATGCCATTAAGCATCATGTCAGATTGAGATCCGCGATTTACAGGCATATTTTGGACCACATTGTTCAAGTTAGTCGGGACAGAATTGTTGATGAGTTCGAGTTAACATCTGTAGACAGATGGACAGACCGAGAGGATCAATGCATTGCTGGAGGATTACTTGAGATATTATGTGACGGCTGATTATAAGAATTGGCTGGAACTCTTGGATATTGCTTAGTTCAGCTACAACATTCAATAGAGTTCTACGATGGGGTACAGTCCATTTGAGTTACTGAATAGGCAGATGGCAGTCACACTGCATACCATAGTGACAGGAGGTTTTTTTAGAAGTCCTCATGTGAAGAAACTCATGAAGGCTTGGGATAAGACCTTGGAGTTGGCATTGTTGTAATAGCACGAAGCTGCAAGGAGAATGAAGAAATGGCATACAGAGGAAAACAGGATGTACACTTCAGTGTGAGAGATATGGTGTTTCTTAGGATTACTGGGGATCAGTTTCATCCACCTAATGGGACTGCGAGTAAATTGACATGGAAGTATGAGGGATCATTCCGAGTGAAGAAGATAGTGGGGGAAGTTGCTTATGAGCTGGAGCTTCCACACCATATGCACATGAAGCATCCAATTTTTCACATGAGTCAGTTGAAAATATGTAGACTTGATGCTGATCATCCAGAGAGAGTTGAACTTCCAAGAGGACCAGCCAAGATTATAGACAAGGCAGATTTAGAGTTGGAGAAGATTCTGAGCTTTAGAACTACAGGGATTGGTTATCACATGAAATGGGAATTTCTTGTTAGATGGAAGAATGCACTGGAGGACTCACTTTGGAGATGGAAAAAGAAGATTGAGAAGTATGATAGGAAACTGCTGAGGAGATCAGGATTGTCGAGGGCGATAATGATTTCGGGTGGGGGGGGATGTAATGCCCTGCAGCTTGCAAGTCACCTGGGCGTGCCCACCCACCAAACAAAGTGATGAAATGCATGAGCTAAAGGTGACCGAGGGCAAGACAAGTGTTGTGCACGAGTTGGTTGCCTTGTTTATATATATGGGAAAGCTGACAACTTGCACCGTGGGCTGACCGAGCAAAGTCAGCAAATGGGAGAGACGAGGTGGTGCGGTCCCGTGCCATGGGTGGGCCGACCTGCACTTTAGGTAGGATTTGCAAACAGACACATCAGTTGGGAGGACAAATGGAGGGTCGGTCGGGTGGCACGACCTCCACTGGCCATCGTATAACTATGGAGGGTGAGCCTTGGCAAAGGCAACACATTCGGACATCGCTCATCAAGCGAAAGGTGCGAAGGAAGGTGTAACGGAGTTGTACCGAGGCGCAGGTCGATGCGCCTGCTCACAGGGCAAGGCTACATGAAGCTTTGGGGATGATTTTGGTGATCGGTTGAGGTGTGGGTGGAGGGCGCACGAAGGCGCCCGACCACCGTTCGAGGGCGACCATGGGTGGAGGGCATGTGTGGGTGCCCACTAGCCGAACGTTACATGGGTTTGTTTGTAATTTGGGTGAGGGTCATGCATGGGTACACCCACCTAAACTCGGAAAAGTCTTGTGTGTTGAAACGAAGGGTGAGACTACCGTGCAGGTGTGCACGAGTTGGGCGCCCGATGTGGATATAACACCCATGGAGCCTAGCTCCCGGTCAATTGTAAAACTCTTCACATATATAATAAAATATTCTTATTGGATATGAATGTATTCCTTTTGTTGTTTTATGGATGTTGATGTCGATATTATAATGTTAATGGATTCCTCACATTAATGTTATGTTATTCATGAATAAAGATGAACGTTAAGGCACAGTTCATAAAGTAACTTAACAATGGAATATGTTAACTACTTAGGCAGTGCCGCACCCCGGCCAATTAACGAAAAAATAATTGGGGACGTGACAATAGGGATCCTAATTACTGGTTTGGAACATTTACCAACACCTACGAGTTTTGGTGTAACGGAAAACCTCTTCACATAGTGCACACAGAGAGCCCTTCCACTTCACTCTTCAACCAATTTCTTCTACTCAATGGGTCATAAATGTAACATATTGTGATTTTCAAACTCCAACTATATATCTGTGGCATCTGTCCCCATATAATTTTCACTAGTTCGATGGAGCGTGGTCGGATTGGGAGATAGTTATAATCTATCCAAATAAAAGTTCTTTATCCTCCAACGGGAACCCTTTGATACAGTTCTTATAATCATCCCACGGTTTAATTTGTAACAATATCTAAATAATTTAATTATTATATATATGACCTAGATCTAAAAAACCTTGACCACCACTTCGAATGGTTAAATGATGCTTCCCATTTAAATTTAAACATGTTGCATATATTTTAATAAAGAATTAAATTCAAGTTATATAATATGATGATTTCTAGGTCCCACTTACACCATAACATAATTGGCGTTTAAGTAATTAACATAATTTACTTAAATTAAATAAAATTTATTGTTAATTTTATTTGCTATATAATTTTAAAATGCATTAAAATTATTTATTTTTATATATATTTTAATTTATTTTTTACCTTAATTAAATGTATTTTTAGACCAATGTTGTTATTATTTAAAGTATAGACTTCTATTAAATTTATAATCAATATATATTTGTAATGGTTTCGGTGTTTATTATCAATATAAAATATACAATATATTGGTTTATTATTTAGGGATTTTTTTGGTAATTTTTTCTTTTATATAGTGATCATGACTTATATTTATTAAGTGGAAATAGTGTATCAAACCTTAAGAAGATAAAACTTTATTGGAAAAATATTAAGAGAGCTTCAAAATCATCAAAATCTAATATAATCCATTGTGAAAACCCCCAATACTTAATTCAAAAGAGTGAAAGGAACTCTACTTGAATGGTTCATGAGGGTCAATACTTGCTAAGGTTTTGCAAATGGGGTAGCAAGCTAAGTGGGCTTGACTATGAGGAAACTCCATAGTTAATTGTGCTTGAGCGAGAGACGATCTGGGATGGATGACTTCCCAGGAAGTCCTGGTTACCGAGTGCAAGCCCCAGATGTGATGATTGACGCTATGTGATTCATTTCACTAGTTTCAATCCCACGTCTTCACCCTTGTGAGCATCACTCGATGCAATGAGTGCTAAGTGGACTCAAAAATCATGACAAATTAGTCAGTTACGACTACTTCTCATGGAAATGGTCATAGATGAATGACTTACTTAATGCAGCTAAATCCCAAAAAATGATATATAATCTCTCATGGAAATGGTCATAGATGAATGACTTACTTAATGTAGTTGAATCCCCAAAATTAATATATAATATAATACATTGCGAAAACCCCCAATACTAAAATCATCATATTGTTATTAATGTTATTTAATAAAATAATAAGTTATGATTTTTTATTTAAATTTTTATTTTTTTTTAAATTGTGAATTAAGGCATTTATATTGGTCAAAAAAAGATTTATGTGGCTTTACAAAAGTTTTCATAAATACCGTAGGTCCCTTCCCAAACCACATCAATCTAGTCAAAATACATAAATTGGCTTGTTTACCAATCCCATAAGTCTGCAAAGAGGCACTATACATATAAGCACCAAAATTATCATTATCCATGGCCTTATCACTAACAACAAATAGCCCACGAAATGTAAAACCAAAGACAAAATCACATCTCATAAACCAAAATATAGGACCATAGACTACAAACAAAATTAAAAATGATGCCTTCCACGAAACACGTCTCACTGGAGCTAGGACATTTTGTTGGAAAATGTAACTAGTTTTGGTCTTCATAATTGTCAATGTATTCAAATCATTATGTATATTTTATTTTAAAAAGAAAAAAAGAAAGACAAATATTATTTCTAGTATGATTTCATGCCCCATTTTGATGATTATCTAGGTGATACATGTTCTTCAGGCTTGTATGGTTTTTCACGTCAAAAGAATATTTTTCTTGAGTAAAAAGAGTATTTATCATTTATATAAGACCCTTTCAGGCAAGTTGTAAGATGTAAAAGATATTGATTTTGAGCCTAGAAAGTCATGGAAGCCTCCAAGCACAAGTCGGCCTAGGAAATGACAATTTGGCCTAAAAGAACAAATTTAAACCCCCCATATGTGTATAAATAAAATTAGCATAGGAATCAATTCATCACCAATTTTATCTCTCCTATCAACAAGTTCTAGGAGGTCAAATTGCAAATCCAAGTTGTATGAGAGCCGAATACTCTATTTTGATCTAGTTTGACTTTGGAGACCTAGACTTGGTTGATGGAAGTCTTCTTAAAATGTTGAAACATGCCACAATTAGGATTTCTACAGATGCTACAAGCATGAAGTTGTAATTCGAAGTTGTAGGTCAAAGCTACGGGTCGAAGTTGAAGCATGAAGTTGGTTAAGACATAATTGATTCTTATTTGGTTGCACTAACCTCGACCTAGGAGGGCTTATTGGAGGGCCAACTTGGTGCTTGGGGGAGGACTTGGTCTTTGGTTTGGGTCTTCGTTTTCTCATTTGAAGAAGATTTTACAATAAGAGGAGGGCTTATTGGAAATCATTTGTAGAAGGACACAAGGAAAGAAGAAGAATATTGTAACAACCCTAAAATACGGATATCTAATTAACTTATTAACATTAAATTTAAACGCTTACCTGAGCTTACCTGTGGTAGAAATAGGCTTACCACAATAGGGTTTTGGGGACGACTCTCCTCCCAACCATAGGTTCAATTGCGCAGGATTCTACTAGAACTGGCCACCCCCGAGCCCTCAATCAATGACTACTTCCAGTATTCCTAAGTCTTAGTATACCATTCTCCCAAGACAATGAAAGATAGAACCTCGGAATGGTGGAAACCCTCCCATCCTCCTCACCATTCATTAAATAGAACAAAACATTGGAAGGGGAACCACATGCACACCCTCCATGTGGTTGCATGCTGCTTTTTCTTTACTTTCCTTTGATTTTTTTAGCTTTCTTGTTTTATTTCCTTCTTTTTTATAACTTCCTTCTTTTATTAGAGCTTTAATATGGTTATTACTATTTTTATTTTTATTACTTATTTCTTTTAATATCATTTTTTATTTGTTATTTTGGTTATTACTATTTTTTTTTATTACTTATTTCTTTTAATATCATTTTTTTTATTTGTTATTTGGTTATTATGATTTATTTGTATTATTCATTATTTTATTAATATTATTATTTTGTATTATTTTTATTAGTTTTATTATTGATTATTTATTAAGTGTCTTAATTATATTATGGCATTTATTATTTTTTTTTATTATTATATTATTTTGTATATTTTATTAGTTCTTATTATTTATTATTTATTATTAAGGGAGGGATGTTAGATACTCTCCCACTTTAAGGAACTTCCTCCCAAAGTTAAGTTTTTATTATTTATTTTTATTTTTATTGCTTCATGTTGCCAACACCCTCTGCTGAACTAGTATAACCAGCAGGCATCGAAAGTTCCCAACACCATGGGAAAACTCAAGGAAGCACTGTCCTTTTTCCACTTTCAGCACCAGGCACAAGCCTAACCCAGTCTGTATCCTAGTCCAAGGTTGGCCCCAAGGCTCGCGCCTGACTCAGACCTCATCTGCCCCAAGGCAGGCATCCGGTGACCTCATCTGCCCCAAGGCAGGCATCCGGTCCGATACTCAATGACCCCAGGCATCTCGTAGGCTGGCCCACTCCCTCCACAACTACTAAGGTGCACAGCCCCAGGCATCGAAGTCCTTAACATCCCTTCCAGACTTCGGCATCCCAATCCAATAACAGGCACCTAGCCTGGAACATCAGGCACCAAGCTTGGAATCATCAGGCACCAAGCCTGGAACATCAGGCGCTTGGCCTTCTCAAGATGGTCCCATAGCTCTTTAAGATCTATCAATCAAGAGCTATACACAAGACAAAGGAACCACTAGCATATGTAGTGTTGATTGAGTTTTGTCCCCATCCCATATGGTGTTACTTATTCTCCCTCGTGCGTATGGGCTCGCACGAGATCATCAAATAAACCGGCCCTCTTGGCCTATTTTTGGAGTCGTGTGAATCATCACATCTCAACATGCATCCAATGCATTAACCATACCATCATAGTATGATAGGAATAATCCACGTGCCAACTCTTGCAAGGAACTGCATGCTTACGAATGGCATGGAACTATCGCATGCTTCAGTTATACCATTACATTATTATATCAAGACATGTCATGCGTTAACATAAATGAACCACATGTCAATAATCCTCATATTATAACATCATAATTCATATGCCACGTTATGCATATCGTATCCGGTCATGAGTATTGAACATTAAATACTTATCATCAAGTAGTACATGAAAATGTCAATATACCTTGACAAAATGTCATAATTCCTATGCATATCGCTATTATCGTATAGATACCTTATCACTATAAGAACCATATGTACATCAAACATATGATATCATGCTATCATCGTCAATATGTTTTCATCAAGGTGCCAATCATTTTTCAATAATCATTTTGACTTCTTTCTACTAGGTAGTTGATCACTTACACCAATGGTATCATCTTCGAAGTACATCGTTAAATTTCATAATTATCATCCTGAGTCTTAATCTCTCGGCATATATTCCTCCTTCCCAAAGGAAATTTTGGTGAAATTCATTACTAGTGATACCATCATTATTTAAATCATCTTATCTCAAAATTAAAATCCCTTGATTTTACATCCATTTACAGTTTGGTTCATTGATACCAATATCGCTATTGCAAATACTATTTCCATCATGATTTAACTATGTATCATGCTTAATTGATTTGCACAGAGATTTGTTGATCAATGTTGACTTATTTAACAGTTATTACTTCAAAGAATTATTTTCTTATCTCATCAAGTTCGTCACATTCGATACCAGTTGATTGCTTAATCATAAATTAACCCCTTCCTCCAGTTGGGCAAAAGACTCTTTCTTATTAAATAGTATCATTATTCAAGTTGGGAAACATTCCTTCCTATATCTTCCAAGTTATCATTACTTGGTCATCATGTAAGTTCATACATTACTCTTCCCAACTTAGGTAATATCTGAAAAATAACTTCAATAAGATATATGTAATCCGCTTATCCACATAATAAAATTACCTAACCATACCTGTTGTTGTCCATAATTCATTCATATAGTGAGTCACCTATGGAAAACTTTACATTGTGGCTCTCCCATTAGAGGGAAAAAATTGTTATAGATGTTGTCATGTACACACTTATTCTTTCCCATCATTTTATCATACCATCCAAGTTCCGTAAAATTATTACCATAATTATTCAACTTTATTGGTTGATTGCCAATATTTCTTCTTTAGGTGCATCATTCTTAGGTAGAACTTACAGTGATACCTTTAGGATACCAAGTTACCAAATTCTTCCATTATTTTCAAAATACCACAATACTTGTTTGACCCAAGCTGGCCATAATCACGTGAACTTTCATTAGTTGCCAAAAAATTTTGCAAGTTTCTTCTTCCCATTATTCTTTAGACAACTTTAACCATTATGAACGTCATGTAACATTATACTCAACATCTGAACTTTAATCCAAATCTGTATGGTTTTCCATTGAGACTAAATATACCATCATGTAGCTTGATGATGTTCAATATACAAATGATATCAGTAGTAAATGAGCAGATACATGTAATTTGAATGGTAAGTGCAATGCAAAATTAAATTTACTAGGATATCATATTGAGAGAGTTGTGTTATTGCAATAATGGACCAGAGAAATGGCAAGCAACTGCTATTGCTAAAGGGCAGTAATCGAACAATAATTAGTGAATAAGATGATCAACATTCACAGAATGTTATTTCTGTGTTTTTAGATTAGATTGAATCATAGATGCAGGTGAAAAATGCAAGATAAGGTGTACTAATGATCTAGATTCTATCAATCACAGAGATGTGGTTCAATATCCACCAAAAGTCGAAGAAGTGCTTCGAGTCCCGTGACTAAAGAATTTGTTCCTATTACAAGATTATAATCAATCCTATGGAAAGTATAGTATCTAGAAAGCGGATGCCTTTTAACCAGTTAAGGCCCATGAAGAAAATGATCATGAATAGTCCTCATGACTGGACAACATAATTGCATAGTGGAGCTTTCTGGATAAACCGACGTAAACCTTTTTATGAAGAAAAACTAGTACTATTTTCCTTTTAATCACATTCAGTTACTATTTTCATGTCATGTGTTAATCTATGACAGTAAATTAATATGATAAATGGTGAAGTAATATTAATATGACATAAAATTTATGAATCAAGCATAAAAATATTCCACACCATAAAGAAGAGACACTACCACCCGACCCAAAACCGGATCGGATGACGGGGAAGGTAATTCCTCCCCAACACAAAAAAATAATCATTTTATTAATTATATGGTCTGCCTGCAACCGCACCTGCGAAGGCAACACCATTGCAAATCCATTAAATTACAATAGAATTAGGCGTGAAATCGACTGCCTAAGATAGAAAATTGTAAACTTGTCGAGAAATTTGTCCGTACTGATCAACCTCATATTGTGATTTGAAACATTCAGACACCTGCAATCTTGCGATATACACTTACAAATTTACAGACTTGTTATATAGTTTCGTACATAGCTTGATCAGCCGCACCTCTGGTGTCCAAAATCTGAGAAAACAAAGCGGTACTAACCCACAGAATTAACAGACAATGAAATGAGTGTACCCCACTGATGTAAATGGATTATCAAACGTTGAGCGGGATAGCGGAATAAAATATAGATGTGGAGGTATAACTAACTGTAAAAAGATTCATCTATCTGCAGAAAGATTCACCCATTGATTAATTGAACCCATGGAAAGCTACGCGCGATTCCTCATTCGAATTACGTGGGAATTGAATGGTTAAATTGTTTGCAGATAGATGTGTTATCAACAGGATTCGTTCAGGATGAGATGTCGGTTCATGAATACAACGTAATTCATAAAGCTACTAATCAGAATGACTCAATGTACCTACATGATGATAGACAAGCAATAGCCAAGTATGTTAATGAATTACAGTTTCAAAATCAAGATGAGATAGAAACGGTCAAGTTGAACACGTTTTGAATGATAACTAATAATGTTGCCAAGTTAATGGACATGGCTGTGTCATGTCAAAAAATAATTCAAAGACTTTTATAACATCTTTGCATTCACAATTCTTTAGTGAATCCATGTCTGGATGGGAGTCACGCTTAATTGACAATTCTTATTTTAGATCCTCATTCAGCTGATCTAGTTACTAGGCTGACTTGTTTAAACTTTATACAGTCTAATGTGATCCAATGGCCATTCAGTGTTTTCCTGTTGGATGTTTTACAAGCATAGTATCATTGAAATCATTTATTTTATTTTGCAGATCAACATGTGTTTTAACTTCTAACCTGAAACTCTGAGTATATGATACACTTGTAGATCAGAAGAAAGGAGATGATACATAATGTGGACTAATCATACATGGAGACAAAATATACAGGATAAGAAAGCTGAGTGCTGAACTTGCTGCTATGACATTAACGCTTAAACACCTTGCATTTTATGATTTTACCTTTCTGTTGTATGTTGCTTTGTTTTGCCTTTCACTTTAGAGCACATTCACATTGTCCATTGATGGACAAGTACACATGCATCAAAATACAACAAAATCCAATGATAAATTCAAAATACCAATTGAATGTTGGGACTGTAGCTTATTTATTTATTTGTTGTTTCTACTTCTCATAAAAAGGCTTAAAGTCTTAGAACATGAATGAAAATGTTAGAACTTACAAGAAACTAAATAATATAGGAAACAGACAGAAATAAATAAATAAATGCGGATACCATTTACTAGAACACCGTGTGGACTGCGTAGCTTTCATTTTTCTATTTCTGGGAAGTCAACCATGGTAACGTTAAGCATTGTTGATTCTAGACCGAGTGAATTCAGGCTTACAATAAACATTGTTTAGTCCAAAGTGAATGAATTGACAACAGCATGCATGTGACATGAGACATGATCCCTGAATAGCAGGGCAAAAGCCAGTAGTCACTGAACGTCCCTTTCATGATAAAGGGCATAGTGTAGACTTGGGTGAAACGGTGGAATGTGAGTGTTTAACAAGTATATAATTTAGCTTTAATTTCAAATCAAAGTCCAAATTTAAGCTTTTTCCTGGTATCTTAACATAAAAATAAATAAAAACAATGGTGACAAACCCTACTTCACCATTGTCTGATCTACATGTATACCAGATCTTCACATGGTATCAATGTCATCATCTAAAAATTCTATATCAAAATTAACAAAAGCAACATATCATCACCTCCCAAAATTTCTGTCTGTCTGGCATTTACATTCACTAAGATACCAATATCATCATGACAAAATGCTGCAATCCAATATTAATAAAAGAAATATATCATCATCTCCAAATTTTCTAATAATTAGGAGGATGGGAGAATGTACAGATCTCTTACCAACATGAGCTAACAAAAATTGGTTGATCCTATTAGGTGGAGCTTCTAAAATAATAAAAAAATTCATAATTCTGTATAATGGGAGAAAAATCATTTTGCAATACGTAATTCGACAAATCACCAATGATAAAGGAAACTTTTATAAAATATAGATGGTAAGACAAATGGGCAGAGTTTCAGAAGGTTGCATGTTTGATTCACGTCGGGTTTAGAACCCCTTTTGGTTTTATTGAAGAATCAACTATACCCACTATCCAGAAACCCGAGCAAAACGAACAATTCCATAGAGGGATCTGCAAAAGCTGTTTACAGTTTTATGTTTTTTTTTTTTACTCATTGCCCATTCCTTTCACACGATAGGAAGTATCAAACCATCAGTTAACAAAACAAAATTTAGTTACAGCCATTTCACACTCAGCAAGATATTATTGATCAAGGATTGAACTTCTAGAGACATGACATTCCAAAACTTTTTTTTAAAGTTCCAACATAACTCTAGAGACAACTGACAGAATTCTAACATCAATCCAAGCCATTACCTCATAAGGCAATCCAATCTTTCTTTATCAACATTAATTTTATTAGAAGATTTATATTTTTGCTACGATTGTTAAATCCATTTCTAACATGTTAAAGAAGGATTAAGATGTCAAATGGACTGCTGAAAGTAAAGAAACATTTCAGAAATCAAAGAGGGCAATCTGATCAGCACCAATCTTGGTAAGCCCAAATTATGAAAAGATTTTTCAGATTTTCTCTTTTGCATCAGAAGATACTCATACAGGAGTTTTGTTGCAGAAGAATAGTCAAACTTTGGAGCATGCATGAGCAAAACAATCAGGACACCTGAATTGGTTGATTCTATCAAGGAGAAACATGCATATGCACATTGGTGCAATAATAAAAATACTTCAGAAGTTATATCGGGAATTCCACAGTAATTGAATTTTTGCCTCGTCCTACAGTAAACGACATCCACAAGTGCGTACGTATTTAATTTGTTTGTAATAGCAGTTGCTAGATGAGTAAGATACAACCCTTTGTTGGATTAACTAATTCAAAAGAAGAATATCTTACTCTAACAACAGCTATTAAAGAACCTGTCCGATTATTAAGATTATGCAACAACACCGATATCCAGCAAGGTAGTTTGGAAATAGCATGTGATAGCCAAAGTGTCGTTGCAATGACCAAGAAATCAACTTATGATGCAACAAAGAGTAAGCGTATCGATGTGAAGTAACACTTGTTGGGAAAATGGAGGACCGAGGTGTGGTCAAGTTGACAAAGTGCAGATCAAAGAATAATGCAGCTGATGCACTAACAAAGGCAGTCAATGGAGATAAGTATGTCGTGTAAAGATGTGATTGGCATTCCCATCAATAGTTGGAAAAAGCCCAGCAATAGTTTTCCTCATTGTAACATGAGGAAATCTCCACCTGTAAAATGGAATGTACATGGAAGTGCCAAGTTTGTTCCTTGTTTTTAGGAGCACAAAGCGAATGCCTAAATTTCAAAATTGTATGATCTGCAAAAACCAAAACAATGAATAAAGCGGTCATTCAAGCAGAGTAAAGAGGTCATTCAAGCAGAGTAAAGAGGGCTGCATTTTACGCAGTTGTTGTGCCCCTTTTTTTTTTTGGCGTTGTATACAAAATAGAGTTTAAAAGTTCATTTGTCTAAACAGAGGTTGCTTCATTGGCAAAAGAGAGGAAAATATCATATAGTGTCCACGTCTCCTTCTACACAATTGGTACTTTGTTAACAAAAATAAAAGAAAAAAAAAATCAAGAAAGCGAAAGACTCGTGACAGGCCGAAGCCATACTGAGAGAACATACCAAGACAAGAAATAATGGCGTTTTACAATAATGGTGGCTTCACACACCAGAGTCACAGATCACGACCAGCTAGGTGTGGGGACTAAATTAAGGGTTCAAATTCACTGGTTTATTTTGGACCCATTTGAACCCCATCTAAATCCAAACCAGAGGCAGAGATCTATAAGGTTTTTCTAATTGCACGACAGATTTATTTATACAAAGACAATATAGACATCGTAAGATTTTTTTTTTTACAAACGCATCGACTGGTGGTTAGATCTTTCACCGCAAACAGTACTCTGTATTCAGTTCAACTACCTGCTATTTTAAAGAACGGAGAGTTGTTGGAAACCTGAACCCGTTTCTTTGTTAGCTGAAATAGCTTTAATGGAGATTAGGAACATTCTATATTGCATTGCATTGAATTAAAATATATTTGACTAAGATTAGACTAACCGGAGGATCTTGTACATTGAATTGAGCTGAACAACGTTGAAACCAAAGCAGAAGCGGGGACTTAATTAAATAATTACCAGCGAGCACATCTCCATACTCCCATCGCATATCTCCGGCTGCAGGTCAGGCACAACAAGTCACTTTTCATGATATAGATGATAATTCTCATCTTCTTCGGGTGGGTTATCGGAGACCTGTTCTGACCAACGCCTCACATTTGAATGTGAGGAAGATGAGAGGTTTAAAGGAAGTGAATAATGGCACTTATACGGTCATCTATACTATTTCTAATTGCAGGTCGAACCTGCTAGAAAGGTTACAGAAAAAAGAAAAAATAAAAAAATAAAATAAAATAAAATAAATAAATAAATTGCAGTAGAAAATTTCCTCAAAACGGATAGATCCAACACAAACATAGAAAATCTCCTCAAAACGACGGCATAGTGAGGGTTTGTAAAAATTATGTGTCCTCTTGGAAGTAATCAACCTGTAAGTTTAAAACAAATCAGGTTAAAAAAATTCCAATAAATAAATTTTTCGGATGCCCATAGGCCCTAAGGGTTAAACTTTCTCTGATACCATATGTAACAGCCCTAAAATACAGATATCTAATTAACTTATTAACATTAAATTTAAACGCTTACCTGAGCTTACTTGTGGTAGAAATAGGCTTACCACAACAGGGTTTTGGGGACGACTCTGCTCCCAACCGTAGGCTCAATTGCGCAGGATTCTGCTACAACTGGCCACCCCCGAGCCCTCAATCAACGACTACTGCCAGTATTCCTAAGTCTTAGTATACCATTCTCCAAGAGAATGAAAGATAGAACCTCGGAGATGGTGGAACCCCTCCCATCCTCCTCACCTATTCATTAAATAGAACAAAATTTGGAAGGGAACCACATGCCACCCCTCCTATGTTTCATGCTCTTTTCCTTACTTCCTTTGATTTTTAGCTTTTTGTGTTATTCCTTCTTTTTGAAATTCCTTCTTTTATTAGAGCTTAATATGGTAGTAACTTTTTATTTTTATTATTATTTTTTTAAATCAAATTTTATTTTTATTTTGGATTACTATTTTATTTTTATTACTTATTTTATAATATCATTTTTGTTATTTATATTATGATTATTATTATATCATTATTTTATATTCTTATATGTGTATTATTTTATGTTATTATATATTATTATTAAGTGGTTTATTTATTATATTCATTATTTTATTAATTATTAATTACTATTTTGTATTATTGTTATTATTCTTATTATTTTTATTTATTATTAAGGGAGGGATGTTACAAATACATGTTGATCTAGAAGGAGGGTTTCCGCATCAAGCATTTGTTAAAGAACATCTCATCATCAAGGTCTCATTAAAGGAAGGAAGGAGAAGCTCTTATTGAATATTCTTTAGTACATCATCTCGAAGTAGAGTAAGAATGAAGGTATATTGATATCATCATTTACTATTTTAAGTTGTTTGAAGATATCATTGTTGAAGGCATCCTATAAAACATCTTTATAGGACATATTTGAAGTCTCCTTGGAGGTCTTGAAAGCATCAAGATAGTTGAAGGCATCATCAAGAAGGACGATTCATGGATGGAAAGTAAGTAGTATATTAACTTCTATGTCTCAATCTATAGACAAAATGGATACATTTTGCAAGGAAAGTAATAAGCTCATTGGATAGGAAAACTTCCTAACATGTAATAAGAGGATTGACTTGGCACTAACAGAGAATGAAGTCATGATGTATGTCCATGGAGAAGTAGTCGTACCAGAAAAAGAGAAGACTCAACATTTAGCAAAGTAAAAGAAGGGAGAATTAAGAGCATAAAGGATCATTGTTGAACTGATTAAAGATCATCTTGTTCCCTTTGTTGTTGACTTGAAGACATCAAAGGATATATATGGTAAGCTGGTAAAGTTTTACTCTGTAAGTACATGAGTTCAAAATATTTCCTTGAGGAATCAACTATATAGAATAAGGAAATAAATAATATGGAAACCTATCTAATGAATATATCCCAAATAAGAGATCGGTTACAAGGGCTTGGAGAGATTGTTATAGATTTTGAGATGACTATATGTGTACTAAATACTTTTCCACCTCATTAGAGTAGTTTTGTAACTAAAATCTACTCAAAGAAAGATACCACACATTTTGATGAATTGTTGGCTCAATGTATATTAGAAGAATCTAGGATCAAGGAAAAGGATGATATTGAGTCATTTTCTGAAGCCACCGGCATTTCCTTACTTCTTTCCACTGAGTTCTCCCAACATATGATTATCTTATAAATTGAAACGGCAAAAAGAGATGTGATCATCAACCATTAAACTTTTCCACCTGACGATATGGTTGCAGGTTGCCTCCGATCAAAATTACTGAACTATTTCTGAAGAAATCAAGGCCTTCTCAGAAAATCAAAGGGCAAAAAGAGAAGTGATCATTAACTTGCCTCTGATCTGCTCCACCAGAAGTCGACATAGAAGCAGGCTACCTACACTAACAGACAATCAGACAAGCATGCCAAACAAAACAGAGATGGAGGAAGATGTAAGAGTTGATATATATATTCTTCTGCATCCTTTCAACTGATATTGGATTACTCACATCTAAAACTAAATAGCAATGCTTAACTTCTTGGATGCTTTTCTGTAACAGATAGGTTGCATGCTTTTCTGCAACGGATAGGATCAATGCAACGATTAACTTTATTCATGCTTTTTTACCAGTCAGTCAAATGTTTTATTGCTTTTCTAAATGTGTCAATTTGTCAGTTATAGATTTTCACGTTTTTTTCTAATTTTTTTTTGATTTTAATGATTTTTTATTCTCATGCTTTCCAAATTTGTTTTGAAATGTGTCAATTTGTTAGTTAGTTATAGATTTTCATGTTTTTCTAAATTTGTTTTTGATTTTAATGATTTTTTATTCTCATGTTTTCTAAATTTGTTTTGAATTTAATGATTTTTTAATTCTTGCTTTAAAAAAAAACATATAATTTATCACTAATTTCTTCATATCTTTTTTAAATTTAATTATATCATTTTATATTATTGTCCTTATTTTTTTAATTTAATTGGCTACTAAATTACAAATTAGTAATTTTATTTTTAGGCATTTAATTTAATTTATTGAGCTTTTCTTTGAGAACAAATATGATACAATATCTATTAACTTTGAATTTAGCTAATTATTTTTAAATGTAATTACATTTTCTCTTTTTTTAGTGTTTAGTTTTTTCAATATTTAGTACAATACTATATCTTACAAAATTTTATTAGATATGATTATTTATTTATTTATTAAAATTGAATACATACACACACACGCGCCCACACACACACACACACACATATATATATATATATATTTGTTTATATTTTGCTCAAAATCGTATAGTATTGAGTACATCTACATGTAACATGGAAAATTTAGTTTAAAATATATAGTGAGCTCCTATGTTGGAGTGTATCTTTTTGGTTTATTTTTTTACTTTATGATGTTTTAAAATTGTGAAATATATTTAACATCATGAAAATACAAATGTATATATATATATATACTAATCATCTGGATTTTCATGTTTATATTTTTGTCAAAATCATATGATATTAAGTTCATCTACATGTAACATGGAAGATTTAGTTTATGGTATATGGTGGACTCCTAATATAGTAGTGTATGAGTGTACCTTTTTGTTTTATTTTTTTACTTACAATGTTTATAAATTGGGAAATATTAACATCATGAAAATGCAATTTTTTTCCATATTTATACAAGTTTTGGATGCATTTATATTTTTTATTCTTTTATGAGATGAATTTATAATAAAATCTCATGACTAATTAGTTACGAATGTGTTCTGTTATTCTTTTAAATATATACTTCCATATTTATACAAGGTTTGGATGCATTTATATTTTTTGTACTTTTTTGTACTTTATTTCCACCTTAAATTTATTTCCATCTTTTTTTGTGCTTTATTTCCACCTTAAATTTATAGATAACCCAAGGTAATTTATTGTGGAGGTGAACAAACAGATATCTATCTTTACTTTAGATCTATCAAGCACTAAGAGGGATCAAATATTTCAACATGAAAACCTCTTTTTTTGGGCGCAAAACTCAAAGAAAGGTTTGCAACTTGAAAGACCTTATCACTCTATCTACTTAATAGGTTTGAATTTAAGATGGATCTAGGATAGTTTTTATAGAAGATGCATTATAAGGAAAGTATGGATGTTTATGAAGAATGAATTGATGTCTCCTAACATTTAAAATTAATTTATATATCTATGATAATGTTAAAAGTGTTGAATATAATTGTAAATCACATAAACACATATAAATAATATCAATAATCCTAATACATAGAATGTAATGGTCCTCATATTTTCTTTGTCCACGACATGAAATGGTGAACAAAATGCAAAAACTAATAGAAAATTTTAGATAATATTGATTAGTTTTCTGTAACCTTTATAATTTTTAAATTTTATTATTTTAAAATTACAATTCCTTCAATATTCATGACTTTTGTATTGGACTAAATGATCAAAATTATAGTTCAAATAACAACTTAAAAAATTAATAAAATATTTTATTTACCTAAAATTCATAAAAACTTTGAAAATGTATGTTAATTGTTTCAGAGAAGAGGCATAAAATAAAAGGTTTTTTTTGGTATTATTTATTTTGTAGTAATCTAAATATATTTCA
>APFE030578051.1:0-66246 GCA_000404065.3 Pinus taeda
TTATTAATTTATCTAAACCAACTTTCCTTATTATATATATTTATTTTTTTAGAATATTGCAAATTTAATTTTTCTTGTCTTTTTTTTATGATTATAAATTTAATAATAGTAATTGAGAGCTTCCTTTTAAACTTATATGAATTTTTGGTATTCAAATAACATGTCAAAATACCATTGTGTTTTCTTCCAACTTTTTGTTTCATGAGCCAATAGGTCAACCTGAAATTTCAAATATACTATAAATTTTAACAAAATATTAGATGTGTGAGGCTTCCTGAAAGGGTGGTGGTGGTCAGTTACACACCTGCAGAAAAGCCTGATTGACTAGAGGGTATACTGTTTTTCATCCCCTGACAAATTATAATGCTGCTTGCCAAACCTTCTAAATTGGTCAATAAAGAAGAGATAATAAGTCTACAATTACTAATAAAATTGAGATGGGAATACCAAAATAAATACAAGAATTAACATGGTACATTCAACTAATATCATTCCTGGACTCTCTCGACTCTCTCTAGAATCATCGTGATAACAATAGTTTCATCCAACACGAATATATACATTATCTGTACACGGTTCTGGTTTTTATTTTCTCGTCAATGTTTATGAATCAAATGATGGAACTCCTAAAAACCATTGTAATCCTCCTTATAACCATAGTTAAACATGAGACATTAGAAATTTGTTTTAAAATTTAAAAAGCAATATGGTGCTTTATCAGGTTATCCAATACCGCTAGTACAGTTTCGAACCAAAAGAAATGTAAAGTTAGTTTTAAACAACATACCGTCAGCACACCAGTTCTGATTGACATGATCAGTATCATGTTGAGATGTCCGGGAATTCATTGAAGTCCCATGAAACCTTTTAGCTGCCTTGGCATTTGGACGAATGGGCTCTTGCGAGGTAAATTGTTTTGTTGTAACCCGTCGGTGCCTAGTTGAATATGCATCACCACCCTCCACAGACATCATTCTGCTATGACAAACAGGACCATTGAATTTCTCTAAGAGCATCATGCTGAGATGTTATGGAATTCACTGAAGTCTCAAAAAACCTTCTGGTTGCCTTGGCATTAGAACCAGTGGCATCTTCCAAGGTAAGCTCTCTAGTTGTGGACTCTAGGTGCCTAGTTGAATATGCATCACCCTCCTCCACAGAAATCATTATGCTATCACAAAATGTATTGTCTTGACATCTCTTTCTCTTGAGAGTTTGATGTTTTGAAACAACCATCTCAGATTCTTCCATTTGTCCACCTGCATTGCTAGCAGTTACCGGTTCTACTTTTAAATTAATATCTGCATTGGTTGTAGCTCGCACGTCCTCCACAAGCTCATCTTCACCTCCATTAGTATCCAAAGTTACCTTGTCAATATCATTCCGCCAACAGCTATGATGTAAACCTCTTTCCTGTGATACAAAACGAGTATATTACTTTTCAGAAAGAATAACATAAATCAATTAATGTAATTTATCTCACAGGTGGGCAGATCCAGGTAGATCGTTTTTTCATTCAACTGCTAACACAAATAAATTGATTTAATATAATTCATCTCACAAATGGGCAGGAGTGATTGTTTTTTCATTCAACACTGGTGAGGCTAGACTCAACTTAACCTGAGCGTAGATACAAAATAAATAAATAAATGTAATTCATAAATCATAAACCATGAAAAGTAAATTAGATTACCTCCATTCACAATAAAATTTGTTGGTCAGCCCGATCTTTGCAGATCTTTTTCTTTCATTCATCCATGTTCCAATTATATGATATGATTCTTCTAAATAAACTACTCTGGTGGCCATAACTCCTTCCACCTGTTCCTCAAAAATCCCATTCAATGTTCCAGTGATGTTCAGAGCATATTTCTTGCAGCTCCCGTAGTGGCTGCAGCTGCAGAGTGTGAGGTGTAGCAATAGGGGACAAAATATGCTTCATAATCTTCCATACACATTCAAAATCGAATTGGGTGTCTAGGAATATAGCACATGCAATGCTTTCTATTATATCTCCCAGCACCTGGTTAGAATAAAAAGAACAGTCGCTGCGGAGGAACCAAAAAAACTACTATGAACTGCTGAAGAACATACTCAAGAAACGAAAAGATGCCTTTCATTTTTTTTTAAAAGTACACAAAAACCTTGTCACAATTAAAAAATCAAGGTATTTACTCGCCTTTGGTCCTGCTTCTGTGCTGCCAAAAGACTTAAATTCACATTTCGCTTCCTTAATTTGGTCAACATAAGTTACAAACTTTGTTATTTGATTCATTAGAGACTCTGAATCATGACGAAGATATTTCTACAGTTATATTTCACAGCAGCACGTGCAAAATTCTCATTGTTGACAGTTGACGAGCGTAAATCTGTTAAAATCCCTGGAGGAAGTCTTGGGTACGTTGAATAGAAATGCCGCATGATAAGAAAATCCAACACAGAGTCCCCCAGAAATTCTAAACGCTGCACAATGATAACTTTTCAACATATTATCCAGCGATAATTTCACAATTTAGCATAGTATATTGTAGAAGTTAGTTGTAAAAAGTGTCATTTCCCTTCTACAACATCCAGCATTGAAAAAGACAAAGAAATATCAAATTTGAAAATAGTAACTAAAAAGACTGGGGTTAGTTTTAATTTTGGATAGAAAAACCATCTGTTCATTACTGATATGTTATTATCACGATTATGGGAAGATAGGTTGAACTTGGATATCTTTGAATGATGCAAAGCGGTAAGTAGCTCAATCTCTTTTTATCATGTTTAACTTATGACATAAGAACTAAAATTCACACAAACTAAATAATGTACACTTAATATGTAAAAATAAAACTTATATACTTCATATATACCTGGCAACAACATCCACCCTTGCTTCCCTGTAGTGATGCATGTGTAATAGCTTGCACTAACAGAGCCTTGTTCTGGAATTCATATCTCAACGCTGATTCCAGGCCATGAAAATTTGTGTCCCTTAAAACAGAAGGATCGACAAAAGCACGTGGACATGCTGCCACTGCTAAATCAGGTTCAATATCAACTTCCATATTCATCCACTTCATGAACTCAAAAGCAGCAGGTGCGTCACCCTTAACATAGTGTGCTCCAACTAGAGCCTCAACGGCATGAGATATTGTCTTCGAGGACATCCACCGATGACCCTCATCACAAGATTTCCCATCTGTAGCTAATTTATCTTCCTTTCCAGGTTTACCTAGATCTTCCAGGTTGCAACGACAACGACTGGCTTTTCTCTTAGCCATTCCAGGGGTGACCCATCGACGTGCATCAAATGTTTCATCGCAAATATATTCCTGTCCATCCCGGTAATCAAAACATATCATTGACAATATATCATTATCATGTTTAAGGGGTAGTTTTATTGATATGATCTTATTTTGTAACTATAAGAATTAATGTTCATAAAAATGAATATTTAAATTTTTTCAAGTAAAACCAACCCATACTATTTCAACAAAAGATATAACATTGGCTTGTCACAAAAAAAACCTTCAATAATATGGTCATATTTTCTCAATTACAGATATAATAACGAACACATAATTTGATACCTGCAGACTACGAGTGGTCGCTAAATGATGAAGAGTTGCATTTGAAACTAGCTCAGCTCGAAGTGCAGAGAGTTGTCCTTCATTTTCTCTTTCATATTTCAAGAACAGATGGCAACTAACGACATATTTTAAAAATGAATCCCCTAGCGATTCTAGCCATTCATATAAAAATGATTCTAAACAACGGGATGTAGTGAGTGCTTCCATGATCTATCAGGAAACAGAGATATAGAAATGTTACTTAAAAAAAAGCACTACTAATCTTATAAATAAACATATAAATACAAACTTACCAATTCAAGAGATATGAATGGACATTTAGGACGCCCTTCCCTAATAACTTTTCCAATTTGTCCAGCTAGCACTAATGAATTTAAGCGGTACATTACTGAAGGAAGTAAATAGAGGGACCGAATTATAAATGATTGAACTCCTAAATCCAAGCACAGCTCAAGAGGAAGCTCTACAAAGTTATCGGAATCTGGTTCTTTTTCTGTACATATCAAATCAAAATCAACCATTTACTATATAATTAAAAAAAAAATCTTAAATTGAATATACTTTTACCACTATTACCAATTAAAATCGATCACTCATTTCATACTGAAAATGTTTTAAATTGAATATTTCTTTACTAAATATATATTATATTTACACATTGGCATTACAATATTGTTGGTAAAATTGCAAAAACATTGCATCAAGTTAAAGAAGAAATAAACAAAAACCTTCCTAACCTTTTAAAATGTCAAAATGGTTGACAAGGAGATTGTAAGGCTGATGAGTCTGCTTCAGTAGTGGAAGAGGTTGGTTCACATGTTTGAGTTGTCTTTGATATCTACTAAATAAATCATTATTAATTTTGTATTTTTTCAAATAAACATAATTCTATAAATCTTTAAATATGTTAAAATATCACATATCTTTACTTTTTTTCAAAATAATCACAACAGGAAGTGTATTGAGATTCTTTTCCATCCTTGGGTGGAGGGAAGGGACTTTTGGAAGTTTTACCAAAAAGAACTCTGACAACAATGTAAATTCTTCCTGTATGCACAACTATTATTGCTTTATCCACTATATCTGAAACTCCTTGAATTCCAGTGGCCAAAGAAATGCCTTCTTCTTTCGGAACAATATACTGTAAAAAATTCCTCTTAAGCAAGATACCAAAATCATTTGTAACATGAGTGCCCTTCTCTGAACAAAAAAGAGACTTAAACAATTTTTTTCTGGAAATACAATATCTGATTAATTGCCAGTCAATATTGGCCTCTCTGTGACAAGCTCCAAAACGTTCTTCTTCAATGGGAAAAAGGAAGTACATATTACAACTAGCCCATAGTTTTTTAGTTTTAGACTTGGCTTGAACTAATACTTTAGTGAACACTCCATCGAAGAGTGTTTTGTGGAAATATTTTGCAACATTCAACTATTGATAGAACATATCAACAAAACAAAATCACATACAACTATGAGTGAGGCAAAATAATTTGAAATAAATTGTTTTAGGTATATATCAAAACCCTTGAAACTAATTTTTCTATAATATTCTTACCTGATTGGAATTCAATTCCACATCGCCACAATGCAAAAATTTCGAGCTAACTCTTTCATGTGGTAGAAAGAGTTTTATTTCAAAATTTGCAATGTGTTCATCTAGCTTTTCTTCAATCAAGAATGTGAAGCTTGCATATTTTGTCCCATTTGATTGTGATGTGAAATAAAGTTTGTAAAGTTGTAAAGTTACTCCACTCAATTTTTCACCCCATGTACCAGATAAAGCATATCCTTTATATGAATGCAACTCCTTTTTCTTGCTTATACCTAAATAAGCACAAATATATTTCCCACTTATCAGTTTTTTTCCTTAAACACTTTAAATTAAATGATACTAACTGTAAAGCATAATATATTTCAAAAGTATTAGGGGATTTTATTTTTTGTGTACTCTCACCTAGTCAAAATAACCCCCTAGGGGTAACTCAACTAGTGATGGTTGTGTAAATGAAATATTATGTTCGAGGAGATATGGTCTTCAAATCCCCTCGATCAACTAGTGTGTAGAAGGGAAAAATGTATGTGCCTAGAGTTTACAATGCTAGTGGTTGTAATCAACCTTGTGTGAGGAGACTACAAGACTAACTCAGTTGTCAATTCCACTCTCTCTCTCTCTTCATATCTTTTCCTTGTCACTGCTATCCCAATTGGTTTTGCAAGGTCCTCAAATCATGCATTTATCCGTGCCAAACCAAATATTTTTCCATATCTAGGGTTCTATTAGCGGATGAAAAAACAATACATGTTTCTCTGTGTCTCGACTATTTATCCACATTCCATGAGTTACTCATATATGATAAGCATGAAGTCTATAGTGCCATAAATTCAACCCTCACACTCATTGATGTGAATTCACTTTGTTGAAATTCGAAAGCATCATCCTTATGTGATGTATTGTTTACAAATTCCTTACCCCGTTGATCTGGTAATCGCCCTATGAGGGACATCAATTAAAGATTTATTAAACAAAAGGTATTACAAACTCATGTGTTGGTGTGTGTTCTATGTTATTTAAGCAACAAATCGATCAGATTGCCAATACACAAACATTTAAATGGAAAGAAAATAGAGAAATATAGCAAGCAATCACAAAGACACAAGAAATTTTATTAAGGAGTTCACCCTATTCTCCAGGGCTACATCTCTGGTCCAACTTTCAGTGGTGGCCTTGTTTTATTGTGCCTTTAGTAGAGAATTACAATGCAGGGACTCAATGTGAGTTCTCCTGAAGCAGGTTTTGCTTGGTAGGGTGGTTCTTGGATTTCCCAAGCCACTGGAGTGCACAGACTCTTCTTCTTCCTACCAACTCTGTGAACTTCGGGTCTACAATGGACAAAGCCAAATGTGATACTCAGTCTAGAAAGATTCCCGTATGGGATGGCTTGAATCTTCAAGCTCTTGTGCTCGATGCTATCACTGGTTAGCTTGGCCCTCTATCTCTTTATGCTCTTCTCTTGCTTTTTTACCTTCTTCCCTTTGTATTCTATCCTCCTCTCGGGATTGTGGTCTCTTTTCTCATCTCTCAGACTTAACTCCGACTTGATTGTGTATTCTATCTCTATTCATGGCTTTTTGTCATTCGAACCAATGCCCGCTCGGTTCCTCTTCCACCTCTGTCGATTCACCTTCTGCAGTTGCGCTTAGAGTTCCGTGTTTGGCATCAGCATGAACGTTCAGGGAGTGCTCACATGTCCCCATTCGAACAACACCAGCCTACTCATCGGTTCATTTCTCCAGTTGCGCCATGGATGTGTCCTTCCTCCACCGTGGAGGTTAAATGGATTCCAAATCCCTTTAGAACATGGCTTAATTCCCTGTCGATTTCGCTTCCTTCTATCATGCACAATCTCAGCCGTCTGATCTAGGCTCCTCCAAATCCAACGTCATATGCACGTCCCGCGCGGTTGACTTGGTTGACCAATAACACGCGATCAACGACAGTTTTGTCTCACCTCTGCCGCCACGTGTCGATCGCTGAGTGGGATCGCTCCACTTTCTCCAAAACCGTTTACCATTTGAGGGCACCCCGATCAATACCGTCGGTTTTCCAGAGCGTGGGTCCCGCCTTCATACGTTAGCACTTTTTGTTTCTCCGCCTGTGGTTCTCCGACTCCCAATGCAACCGAGTCCTTAAGGCTCCAACATTTTGGCCCTGTTCGCCTAGTAATGTGTGATTAGTCCCGCTAATCACGCATCGAAAGTCACCTCCTTTTCCCAATCTGGGGCTCCTAGTGGCTACTTTGACCTCCTGTGTAGTCTCCATGGGCCTCGATCAACGTGCTTTGACCGAGGTCCTCGTCGTTCCACGATAGCTGCCATTCCCACTGGTTCAGGGTGTTTTTGATGCTGTTTTGGATTCTTCCAAGATTTGTTTCATCCTGATACAGTCATGGTTCTTTGACAGTCTTTTATGGATCTAATTCGGTTCACGACCTTCCCACTGAAAGAGCTTTTGGACCACCAAAAGTTGGTTTACTTCAAGCATCGATTAAGTGAGGAAACTGTTGTCTCACTTGTCCAATCTCAATCCACTTCGCACTGCTCGGCTCTGAACCTTTATGCCCAGTCCTGAGGAATTCCACTTGTCCACTACGCATCGTCCTTACCTTCCTGTCTAGCACTGTGTATTCCCATAATTCATTAAGATATTCAGGTAGTAGGTCATCAATAGAAGGTAATTGATTCTGCTCTTCGGGGTCCTCAATCATTGAAGGTTCAAAAAACCTCAAGCAATATGTGTTCACGACTAAGTAGATGTGCATGTAACTTGGTAGATCAAGGCGAAAAGCATTTTCACCAATCTTCTCAAGTATCCTGAAGGGCTCATACCTGATAGGTTTTAGCTTTTTACTTTCACCTTGCATCCTGTCCTTGCTAATATACTGCCAGACTTGGTCTCCAACTTGAAAAATACGCTCCATCCGATGCTTATCGTGCCTAGCCTTGTACTTGGCCTGGCTCTTTTCCAGCTGTTCTTGTACTACCTGGTGGATCTCTTGGATCTGTTCAATGAACCTAGTTGCCTTCTTCGCATCATTTTGTCTATCAACCATGGTATCTTTACCAAAGACAAAATCCAAAGGAGACCTTGGTATAAAACCAAAACAGGTCTCAAAAGGAGATCTCTGTGTAGAAGAGTTTTTGATTCTATTGTAAACAATCCTCCAGGTCAGATTTGTAGAGAAATTAACATTCAGGCCCCACCATTCCTTTCATCATAAGGGTATCCCAAGTTAAAATTTGGTTGTAGATTATAAGCCAAGAGAAACATACGAGTTTGAGGGGGACATCCCAAGTCCACAGCTGAACAGAGAGGTCAGCAAGGGGGAGAGAATTGACACCTGAAGTGATATATTCATAAACATCAAAAGCCACAATCCTACTATCCATTATGTGACTCCCCCCAAACCAATCTATATGGACCATAAGAGCATTATACCGACTTAGCTGATATTTGACCTATATGTTTCCCATTCAACCCTTAGATGGGTCAAAATCTCAATTTCCCGAGCATGAGGTCAGGTTGGATTTGAAAAACACACTTGAGGACCCCTTCCAATACTTTCCAAGTTGGTAAAACCCCTCTGATTAATGGCATATATAATAGGGGTTGATAGAGAGTGACTACCAGACATGCCTTTGATAACATCCAATCCCACCAATACCTTCTGTCTATCTCCAATAAATCATCGAAGATTACTGCCAAGCCAAGGAATTGTAGTTTGTAGGCTTCTCCATGAGGTAGATTTATCTGATTTTAATGTGCCCCCCTCGCCGATCCACTCCTCCAAACCGTTGTGTCTGATGTATTTTTTTTGTATGATACTCGGCCAAAGCCCTTGTTCTCCAAAAATATGCCATAAGCTCATAGCCATGAGAGCTAAATTGAAGCTTCTAAAATTCAAGATTCCCCAACCCTCTTTTTTTTTTTTTTTCACTACTGATTCACGGATACCCATGGTCAGTGGGTCTGCTACGTCCAGGATCGAACAATGCTAGGGTGGACCCCACCCGAAAGGGGTCACACCCCTTGGCCTATTTACTGACTTGACCCCAAGATCTTTCAGGTTTCGACCCTGTGACCTCCCATTGGTGAGGCACTTGATTGACCGAGTGAGCTAACTCTTGGGGCTAGCCAACCCTGTTTTTCTTATTGATCGAGAGATTAAATTTAAACTAGTAAGGGGAATCCTCCTCTTTCCTGATCTAGATCATAGGAATTCAGACACAATTGTTTCAATTTTTTTAATAACTGCTTGGGGAATGTAGAAGATGTGCATCCAGTATACTGGAATACCCTGAAAGACTGCTATGATCATGATGAATCCACCTCCTAAAGCAAGCCATTTATGATCCCAACCAAATAACATCTTCTCGAATTTTTGTACAAGCTAATCCCAATTAGAGTTTTTGTATCCACAGGGATTAAAGAAGCAAACCAAATATTTGAAACCGATTGATAGTGGGCAGATCTTTACCTTAAAAATTTCTACAATTCTTTTTAACTCCACCAAGTCACCTTCATCAGAAATTAGCTCTATTTTTTCTTTGTTAATTTTGAGACTAGAAGCCTTATAATATTTATGAAAAATGTTGTGGAAATCTATCCATTCTAAGAATCTTGTAGTCCCACAAAGAATGTCATCCATGAACAATAAATGTGTGAGATGATAATTTCTAGTAATTCTACATCCTTTAATTTCACCAACCTCCTTCCTCGCTATTATCCCCTTTCTAAGGGCTTCTATAACTAGGATGAATAATAAAGGAGATAATGCACATCCTTGTCTCAATCCTCTATAGATTTTGAAAAAATTTGTGGGCTCTCCATTAATGAGAACTGCGATAATTGTCAATTTGATACATGCCATTATCCATTGGACATGTCTGTCTAAATCCAATTTTATATAGGATCATAGAGAGGAATTCCCAATCCACACAATCATGTGCTCCAGTGAGGTCAATATTCATTAAGCATGATTTTTGTTTCCTAGATTTGAGCAAGTGGATTGCTTCTTTAGCTATGGCTACTACATCCTGGATTCTCCTATTTGACATAAAGGCAAACTGGATCTTTTTTACATGGTTAGTGATGATCATAGACATCATTTTATAGATAGAGTTACATAATGAGATTGGCATATAATATTTGAAAGACAAAGCAGAAGATTTATTAGGAATTAGAGTAAGGAAAGTTGAGTTGATTGCACCTCGAATTAATCAGGACATTCTGACAACTTCCATCATTTTGATCAGTTCAACACCCATCAGGTGAAAGAGAAAGAGAAAGAATTCGCTAGGTCATCCATCAGGCCTGAGACTCTTGTCCTTTGTCATCTCCTTAAGGGTTTGGTGCAGCTTTTCCACTGTGACCCGTTCATCCATCATTTCAGTGTTCTCTGCATTGACCCATGTTGAAAAGTGATTGACCAATTCCATCTTTTCAGCTATATAGTCCTCCTCCCTTTCCTGGAATTGATTTTTGAAAAAATGATTTGCTATTTCTTTTATCTCTTTGGAAGATGTATGAATGATCCCAACCTCATCTTCGATTGCCCATATTGAGTTACCTTGTTTTCTTTTGGAAGCTGCCCGGTGAATTAGTTTTTTGTATTCTGATCTCCACCTTTGATCCATGCACATCTACTCTTTTGTCACCAGTCTTCTTCCTGTATTTTTAGGATTTTGTCCTCTCTGCTTACCAGCTCTAAAATTGCCCGGTGTTGCTGTTCTGAGAAGTAGCCTGGGGTGATAGGGTCCTGCAATCTAATTATTTCTTTGTCAATATATAATAACTCTTTTATGAGCTCCATATTTCTCTTCTTTGTCCAAGTTCTGACCGATTTTTTTTAAGTCTCTTAAGCTTTTCTAATACAACTTCTGTCGGGTCAGAAATGTCAGAATGGACTGGATCAAACCATGACTGTTTAACTAGATCCTAAAAAGCAGACTCTTTAACCCATATCTGGCTGAACTTAAAAGGAATTTTGGTTTCTTCTAATTCATCCTTCCATTCTAACATGATGGCATCATGCTCACAGATGTCCGTCCATCAGAAATCTGTCAATTCTTTTAGCTATTCCCTCCATACCCTGCTTTCCGTTGCGCCAAGTCGGGAATATTAGATCAAGAACAACATCTCAAAGGACCTTGCGACTAAGAAGACCTATACAATATGTTTCAAGTGGATCCAACTTTGCTCTGTGACCCCCAACATTCATTGACGTTCAAGGAAAAGTTTAGTCCTTTGCAACAATGAGAGGATGAATATACAAAATACTAGAAGAGTCAAACAAATCCCATAATATTTTGTGATTGTTGTATGAAGCATATAAGTTCATAATTCAGAGTCAACAATTCCAACCTCGAGCATAGCCAGACAAAGTTATTCCTGCATTTAACTTATATGCGTGGAAGTTGAAAATAGAAGGATCCCAGATAGCCGCAAGACCACCCGAATTTCTAGAAGAGCTAGAAGCACACCCGAAACATGTTGGACAAATTCTTAATAGGATCTCCATTGCTTTCTCCTTAGTCATCATTGTTTCTTGTAACATGACAATGATGTGATATTTTAGGAATCTCTTTGTGTGGGCGGATCCCAGCCCTCTCAGGTTTAGTGACATGAGTCTTATTGAGAGTCAGATGATACGGATGCGATGCTTTAAGCTCCAGGTGAATAGAATCCTCCTAGATTTCATTCGGATCATAAGAAGGCTCCGGATCAAAGGGCGGAAACATGGCTTCCTCGAGTGATTCAGAGAATCTTATATTCGATTCATGTGCTAGGTCCCGAGTAAGAGTGAGTTTTCTGTATCTGGGCTCTTTTCTTCCTATGGAATTTACTGCCAGCGAGCACTAGTCGGGACCACTGCGTGCTCGCAGGAGGTGCATTGTTACACAAGCTCAGCACTTCGTTTCTGCCCAGTTCCTGCCAGTCAGTGTGCATGGCAAGGAGAATGACAGTCCAAGCCAATAAAATGAATGTTGTTTCATGCCCAGCAACGAAGAAAGTGTTGCATTCATCAATCATATCTTGGAAAGACATACTCAAATGCTTCTTCACTTCATCATTGTTCGCTGCCATCATCAAGCCAAGAAGATCTTTGCCGTAGGGGTTCTCAACTTTCCCCGCCATCGCATTGTTCTTGCGATTTGTGATTATTTGTCTCAGTGATCTCTGAATTTCTCAGTCTAGCCTCCGGCCTTTCAAGTTACCTCTGGTGGGTAAAAACCTAAAACGAAGTAGCCTATTGATGAGCCTTATGAATATACTAAATCGAACGTGTTTTGCATTGAACAATACTAACAAGTTCACAAGTCTCGACAAAAATCTTAGTGATTTTGGATTCCAAAATATTTTGGAAATATGAAGTCAAATAAATAACTTTACTCTATCCTCAAATTCTACATTACAATAAAGATAACCAATCTATGCATAACCAATCCATTTATGATGTTCACAATATATGTATAACAAAATATAAACTACTCTTATCAAAATATCTCAAAACTCCCACAAGGAAACGATATATTACCCGTAACCTGGAATAATGAACTTACGGAAGCTTTCAACAACAAGAATCGCTTGCTCAATCTGCATGTTGAAGATGTGTTTGAAGATGTGTTTAGCTACTCTGAGCTTAAGTCTATTGCATATTCCCTGAATATTCGTGAATCTAATGGACATGGGTGTGGTCAAAAAATTAACAACGCCCAGTGGGATTCCCAAATATTCAGGGAATCTGCAATCGACTTAAGGATGCCCTTTAGCTACTACCGAAAGCAATTCTGGTGATGACATCAACAGTGAGATTCCGAAATTCTTCGAGTACATCTATCTCTTGCAGTCTAGAAGAGATTGATTGGTCCCATTTGTTTAACAGATTGGCTCAGCTGGCCACAACCATGCGCACCATAAATCTGGCCCGAGGAAAAAGAGTGATGTCAATGTTAGATTTCGCTCACAATATTCATGGACGAAAAGGGGGGAAGACTCAAATTTGAGTTTTATGTGTGAAACTGTGTAGTAGTCAAATCTTACCAAGGTCTACCTAAGTTTAGTTTGTTGGAATTGTAGAGGTTACCTTTGGATGAGGGGACTTGGGTTAGGGCCTATTGTGGAAGGTAGAGACATAATTTGTCTCACGGAAATTCATGAGCATGATGGTTGCAAAACTCATGTGTTTGATGGTTATTTGAAGTTGGCAGTTTGGAACAAGGTAGTAGAAAATGACAAAGGGTATGGGGGAATACTAGTTTTAGTGAAAGAAAAAGAAGGCCGTCACATTCAGTTAATTAAAGAAGATGCAAATAAACAATATTTATGGCTGAAAATATCAAAAAATGAGAATCACATAATAATTGCAGTATGTTATTTTGCCCCTCAAGTCTCAAAAACTTACAAAAATAAAGGGCTTGACAACAAGGATCTGTATGCAGCTTTAAAACAAGATATTTCTGTGACCTCTCAGCAAGGAGAAGTTCTTTTAGTGGGAGATTTCAACAAATGCTAGAACAACAATAATCAAACTAGCATTCTTTGTTGCAAAGAGGATAAAAATCCTATTTGACTCACAAAAGAGGAGAATCCCCAATTGGTGAGGTGTTCAGAAGATGACAAAGTTAGCAATCATTTTGGAGAGGAGTTGCTTACACTGTGTAGGGCTTTCAACTTAATTATTTGCAATGGTCTAGATAGATGGAAAAGGTGGAAAATGTTTGACTATGTGATGTGTTCACAAAGCTTGATAGAAAAGATAGATGAAGTTAATATTGGAGAGCATATTTGGAACTTAAAATCAGACCATAACCCAATTTATATAAGGTTAACATGGTTAGAAGAAAGAAAACAAATGAGGAAAACCCAATGCTCTCGACAATCACTATCAAGGGGAAACATTCTTCTAACACAAGAAAATTGTACTATCTTTAAGACAATGTTAGAGAGATTAATTCAGAAGGAGAAAACTGGTTTCAAAAGCTTCAACAGTCATGAGTTAACAAATATAATTCAAAGTGCACTTGGGAAGTGCAAAAGAGGAAAAAAAAGGAAATCAGAATCAAATGGTTTTCCTGTAAATGTTTGGTTTGATGAAGAATGCAAAATGACAAGGAGAACCTTGAAAAAGGCAAGAAAGGAGAAGATGCATGTAAAGTTATATAAGCAGATACTAAAAAGGAAAAAAGATGAGTTCATGCAAACAAGGAGAGAAGAGTTAATATATTTAAGCAAGAATAGTCCAAAGCTTTTCTGGCAGGAATTGTAACCAAGGAAGATACAAATTGAAATAATATTATAGCCAATCAATGGTTTGAATATGCAAGGCAACTCTATGAGAAAGAATATGAGGCTAAGCCAACCCCCCCAGGATCAACACAACTTCAAAGATCTTCACGTTACAGGAGGTGGAGAATGGGATTAAGAAGCTGAAAAAAGGAAGGCAAAGGACTTTGTTGAACTTCAAGCAGAGTATCTACAATGGGGAATTAACACTCTTGCACCACACATCATGAAAATATTCAATAACAACATTCAATAAGGATTCCCAAAAGATTGGACAACTAGCCTAGCAATAACAATTTTTAGAAATGGAGACATTAATAATCCATCCAACTATAGAACAATTATGATCAATCCTCTATTTGCAAAGATTTTCGACAGCATGGTAGAAAACATAATTAGTAAGTGGGTAGAAGTAAAAGAAAAGAGGGCAAGAGGACAAGCGGGTTTTAGGCTGAATCATTCTACAGTGGATCATGGTATCAGGTTGAGACACATTGTTGAAAAGATTTGGGAGGACAAAGAAGAAGTACTTTGCTGCTTTGTTGACTTCAAAAAAGCATTTGACACAGTCCCTAGGGATAAGTTGTGGAAGAATGGAAGAACTTTAAATCCTATGCATTATAGAGCCGCTGTCCATAGACTTTATGAAGAAGTGAAAGTCAAAATTAGAACCTCAGCAAGTATTTTAGAAATCTTTAGAAGTGATATTAGAGTCAAGTAAGGTTTCCCTCTATCCCCTACTCTTTTTGGTCTAGATATTGATAAATTGGAAGAGTGGCTAAATCTGTAAGGTGGAGACAGTGTTCGGTTGGAGGAGTTTGTGATAAAACTTCCTTTATATGTTGATGATATTGTATTGATTTCTAAATTGGCCCACATATTGCAAATGCACTTATATGCCCTAGAGCATTTTTGTAGAGCAGTGGAGATGCAAGTCAATACTAGAAAGACCAAAATAATGATTTTATCTAATAAAAGGAAGCAAAGCGAGCATACTTTCTTCTTTGAAGACAACATTCTTGAAGAAGTAAATGAGTACAAGTACCTTGGGATTGATTTCAACAACAAACTCAATTGGGAGGATTGCAGAAAGAAGAGAATTTTAGGAGGGTGGAAAGCATTATATGCTCTTCAAAACAGATGTAGAGAGACAAAGTTATGGGATTGAAAAATGATTAAAGTGCTTTTTGGACTCCTAGTTTGTCCAGTGATTCTATATGGGTGTGAATTGTGGGCTAGTAGCACTCCCGCCTCAAAATGGGAACAAATTGAGAAAATCCAAAAATGCTTGATCATGAGCAAGTTCAAAATAAAAGGTTCAGTACCTTATGAGATAATATTGAGTGAAACAAGAACAACTCTCATTGAAGCAAGTGCTATGGTGCGACTCATAATATATCTAAAAAGAATTGAGCAAATAAGAGTAGGTAGATGGCCTAATGTTATTTCAATGAAGGAATACGTGAAAGAAAGAAAACATGGATGAAACAAAACTACAAATGGATGCAAAAATGAAATATCTACCTCAATGTCTGTCCCACAAATAGCAAGGAGCTAAATGATTTTGTTATGGAGAAGTTTCGGAGAATGGTATGGGGAAAAGAGTTGGGTAGAAAGAAGAAATATTACATTCAGGAGTTCAACCCTATGTGTGATCTACAACAAAAAGAGTTCATTGGAACTAGCATTTAGTGAAGGGAAAAGGTTCTTCTTGCTCAATTAAAAGCCAACTCACATCAACTTCGGTGTGAAATTGGACAGTGGAAAAGGCCTAAAGAAGCTTGGGAAGAACGGGTGTGTACATTTTGCACGTCTCGGGCTATGGAATCAGAAAAACATTTCTTTTTGGAATGTGATGCATTCAAAGACATCCGTGAAAGTTATGAGAACATGTCAGCATCAATTTCTTGGCATTGTATTTTTAGAGAGGGGATTGTTGGAAGGTTGGGCCAGCTCATCATCAAATTGAATTGGAAAAGGATTGAATTGAAAAAAGCAAAAACAGGGAACTAATGGTCTCATAGACTATTTTTAGTCTCGTGGACCTTAAAATGTCATTTCATTTCATTTCATGTGCATCCAACACCACAACTGACTCATTTTCTGAGTCCACTAATATCATCTAGGCATTTATCTGAAAAATACCTAAGGGGCATTGCTTTTCTACACTATTGAGTGCAACTACCCTAGTTTTATATCACCTTGAAATTGGTCACATTTTCCACCACTGCTTACGCATAAATTGCAAAACTAAAAAATAATTAGTTTGAGTAATTACTAATTTGAAACATCATTTTAAAATTAAATAATAATAATTTAATTTTTAAATTTTAATTAATTTAAATATTAAAAGACTGCCTATGCATAAATTGCAAAACTAAAAAATAAGTATTTCCAGTAATTACTAATTTGAAACATCATTTTGAAATTAAATAATAATAATTTAATTTTGAAATTATAATTAATTTAAATATTAAAGGATGAGATTGGATAAGTAATTATTAATTTGAAACATCATTTTAAATCTAAATAATAATAATTTAATTTTGAAAATTATAATTAATTTAAATATTAAAGGATGAGATTGGATAAGTAATTATTAATTTGAAACATCATTTTAAATCTAAATAATAATAATTTAATTTTGAAATTATAATTAATTTAAATATTAAATGATGAGATTGGATAACGTAGTAATTACTAATTTTGAAATATCATTTTAAAATAAATAATATTTATTTATTTATTTTATTATTTTATTTATTTATTTATTTATTTTAAATATAGTGGGTTTATTTTTTAAAATTCATAAATCATATATATTTTATTTATTTTAATTTGAATTTATAATCTTTTAAGATTATCAGTGTGAGGATGAGAATGAAGATATGTGTAAATATTATATAAAACATATTGAAGCGAGAGTAAGAGTCAGAAGATATATTATGTAAAATATACTATTTTTACATAACATTTATGAGTGGAGATGATGTGAGATACTATGCAAAACATATTGGGTGGGAGGCAATAGTATGCCAAACATAATATGTTTTGTATAATATTTAAGGGTGAAGTGAAGAGACATGTTAGGTAAAACATGTTTGTTGGGGTGGGAGATGTTATGTTTAGAGTGTGAGGATGGAGGTAGATATTATGCAAGACATATTATGTTTCACATAATATTTTCTCCCCACACAATATGTTTTTGCATAATATCTCCCCTCACCTCCACCCTTAAATATTATACAAAAAGATTTTATGTTTAGTATAATATCTCCCCACACCCATCCTATCTCCCTCTACTTCTACCCTCACACTCATATGTTTAGTTTTTGCATAATATGTCCCCTCACCCCACTCTTAAATATTATGCAAAACATATGATGTTTGAAATAACATTTCCCCTCCCACCCATATTATTTGCATAGTATCTCACCTTACCTCAAATAAATATAATGGGAAACATAATATGTTTGTTGGGGTGGGAGATGTGATATTTAGAGTGTGAGGATGGAGGTAGATATTATGCAAGACATATTATGTTTCACATAATATTTTCTCCCCACATAATATGCTTTTGCATAATATCTCCCCTCACCTCCACCCTTAAATACTATACAATTTTTATTATTATTTATTTTGTTTATTTGTTTATTTATTTATTTATTTATTATAATATCCCCCCACACCCATCCTATCTCCCTCTACTTCTACCCTCACTCTCATATGTTTAGTTTTTGCACAATATCTCCCCTCAACTCACTCTTAAAATATTATCCAAAACATATGATGTTTGACATAACATTTCCCCTCCCACCAATATTATTTGCATAATATCTCACCTCACCTCAAATAAATATAATGGGAAACATAATATGTTTTGCATAATATCTAAAAATGAGGTGAGAGGAGATATTTAGTAACATATAATATATTTTACATAATATTTCTTTCTAACCCACTTACATCCCTAACCTCATAATACCCCACTCTCATATATTTTGAAAGTTATATATATATATATATATAATATATATATATATATTATATATATATTTAGTATTAATTTTACTAATAAAAATAAATAAAATAACCTATAAATTAATTAATAAATAAAAAAATTATTTTCATATTTATAATAAAATCAATATTAATTTTTTTCATTTAAAAAAATACACATAATGTTAATGAGAGTATCAAAATAAACCATTTTTAAATCCAGTTATTTTAATAAGATTATTTAAATATTTTAAAAATACTAATCTATTTAGAAATAGATTAGTCTGAGAAACAAATAACCAATTCACAAGAGACTGAGATTGAGACTTCTAATCATGGAGGTATGTTGTTTCCTCTTAAGCACCAATTATTGCAAATGTGAATGCTGGCATTTTTTTTAAATACTTGTCTGATTTCTTCTACTAAAAATAATTTTGCAATATATTATGCTTTACAGCTAGTATCATCTAATTTAAAGTGTTTAAGGAGCTGCATTCATATAAAGGATATGCTTTATCTGGTACATGGGGTGAAAAAATGAGTGGAGTAACTTTACAACCTTATAAACTTTATTTCACATCACAATCAAATGGGACGAAATATGCAAGCTTCCCATTCTTGATTGAAGAAAAGCTAGATGAACACATTGCAAATTTTGAAATAAAACTCTTTCTACCACATGAAAGAGTTAGCTCAAATTTTTTTAATTGTGGTGTTGTGGAATTGAATTCCAATCAGGTAAAAATATTATAGAAAAATTAGTTTCAAGGGTTTTGATATATACCTCAAACAATTTATTTCAAATTATTTTTCCTCACTCATAGTTGTATGTGATTTTGTTTTGTTGGTGTGTTCTATCAACAGTTGAATGTTGCAACATATTTCCATGAAACACTCTTCAATGGAGTGTTTACTAAAGAATTAGTTCAAGCCAAGTCTAAAACTAAAAAACTATGGGTTAGTTGTAATATGTACTTCCTTTTGCCCATTGAAGAAAAACGTTTTGGAGCTTGTCACAAAGAGGCCAATATTGACTGGCAGTTAATCAGATATTGTATTTCCGGAACAAAATTGTTTAAGTCTCTTTTTCCTTCAGAGAAGGGCACTCATGTTACAGATGATTTTGGTATCTTGCTTAAGTGGAATTTTTTACAGTACACTGTTCCGAAAGAAGAAGGCATTTCTTTGGCCACTGGAATTCAAGGAGTTTCGGATATAGTAGATAAAGCAATAATAGTTGTGCATATAGGAAGAATTTACATTGTTGTCAGAGTTCTTCTTGGTAAAACTTCCAAAAGTCCCTTCCCTCCACCCAAGGATGGAAAAGAATCTCAATACACTTCCTATTGTGATTATTTTGAAAAAAAGTAAGGATATGTGATATTTTAACATATTTAAAGATTTATAGAATTATGTTTATTTGAAAAAATACAAAATTAATAATGATTTATTTCGTAGATATCAAAGACAACTCAAACATGTGAACCAACCTCTTCTACTACTGAAACAGACTCATCAGCCTTACAATCTCCTTGTCAACCATTTTGACGTTTTAAAAGGTTAGGAAGGTTTTAAACGATTCTATATCTCCGTTTCCTGATAGATCATGGAAGCACTCACTATATCTCTGTTTCCTGATAGATCATGGAAGCACTCACTACATCCCGTTGTTTAGAATCGTTTTCATATGAACGGCTAGAATTGCTAGGGGATTCATTTTTAAAATATGCCGTTAGTTGCCATCTGTTCTTGAAATATGAAAGAAAAAATGAAGGACAACTCTCTGCACTTCGAGCTGAGCTAGTTTCAAATGCAACTCTTCATCATTTAGCGACCACTCGTAGTCTGCAGGTATCAAATTATGTGTTCGTTATTATATTTGTAATTGAGAAAATATGACCATATTATTGAAGGTTTTTTCTGTGACGAGCCAATGTTATATCTTTTGTTGAAATAGTATGGGTTGGTTTTACTTGAAAAAATTTAAATATCCATTTTTATGAACATTAATTCTTATAGTTACATAATAAGATCATATCAATAAAACTACCCGTTAAACATGATAATGATATATTGTCAATGATATGCTGTGATTACCGGGATGGACAGGAATATATTTGCAATGAAACATTTGATGCACGTCGATGGGTCGCCCCTGGAATGGCTAAGAGAAAAGCTAGTCGTTGTTGTTGCAACATGGAAAGGAAGATAATTTAGCTACAGATGGGAAATCTTGTGATGAGGGTCATCGGTGGATGTCCCTGAAGACAATATCTGATGCCGTGGAGGCTCTAATTGGAGCACACTATGTTAAGGGTGACCCGCCTGCTGCTTTTGAGTTCATGAAGTGGATGAATATGGAAGTTGATATTGAACTTGATTTAGCAGTGGCAGCATGTCCACGTGCTTTTGTCGATCCTTCCGTCTTAAGGGACACAAATTTGCATGGTCTGGAAATAGTGGCCTCCGTTAGTGCAAGCTATTACACCTGCATCACTACAGGGAAGCAAGGGCGGATGTTGTTACCAGGTATATATGAAGTATATAAGTTTTATTTTTACATATTAAGTGTACATTATTTAGTTTGTGTGAATTTTAGTTCTTATGTCATAAATTAAACATGATAAAAAGAGATTGAACTACTTACAACTTTGCATAATTCAAAGATATCCAAGTTCAACCTATCTTCCCATAATCGTGATAATAACATCTCAGTAATAAACATATGGTTTTTCTATCCAAAATTAAAACTAACCCGAGTCTTTTTAGTTACTATTTTCAAATTTGATATTTCTTTGTCTTTTTCAATGCTAGATGTTGTAGAAGGGAAATGACACTTTTTACAACTAACTTCTACAATATACTATGCTAAATTGTGAAATTATCGCTGGATAGTATGTTGAAAAGTTATCATTGTGCTTTAGAATTTCTGGGGGACTCTGTGTTGGATTTTCTTATCACGTGGCATTTCTATTCAACGTACCCAAGACTTCCTCCAGGGATTTTAACAGATTTACGCTCGTCAACTGTCAACAATGAGAATTTTGGACGTGCTGCTGTGAAATATAACATTCAGAAATATCTTCGTCATGATTCAGAGTCTCTAATGAATCAAATGACAAAGTTTGTAGCTTATGTTGACCAAATTAAGGAAGCAAAATGTCAATTTAAGTCTTTTGGCGGCACAGAAGCAGGACCAAAGGCGAGTAAATACCATGATTTTTTAATTGTGACAAGGTTTTTGTGTACTTTTAAAAAAGAATGAAAGACATCTTTTCGTTTCTTGAGTATGTTCTTCAGCAGTTCATAGTAGTTTTTTTGGTTCTCCTCTGTGACTATTCTTTTTATTCTAACCAGGTGCTGGGAGATATAATAGAAAGCATTGCAGGTTATATATTCCTAGATACCCAATTCGATTTTGAATGTGTATGGAAGATAATGAAGCATATTTTATCTCCTATTGCTACACCTCACACTCTGCAGCTGCAACCACTGCGGGAGCTGCAAGAAATATGTTCTGAACATCACTGGAACATTGAATGGGATTTTGAGGAATAGGTGGAAGGAGTTATGGCCACCGGAGTAGTTTATTTAGAAGAATCAGATCATATTATTGGAACATGGATGAATGAAAGCAAAAGATCTGCAAAGATCGGCACTGCCCAACAAATTTTATTGCGAATGGAGGTAATATAATTTACTTTTCATGGTTTATGATTTAGGAATTACATTTATTTATTTATTTTGTATCTACGCTCAGGTTAAGTTGAGTCTAGCCGCGCCAATGTTGAATGAAAAAACCATCCCTCCTGCCCATTTGTGAGATGAATTATATTAAATCTATTTATTTGTGTTAGCAGTTGAATGAAAAAACGATCTACCTGGATCTGCCCACCTGTGAGATAAATTACATTAATTGATTTGTGTTATTCTTTCTGAAAAGTAATATACTCGTTTTGTATCACAGGAAAGAGGTTTACATCATAGCCGCTGGCGAAATGATATTGACAAGGTAACTTTGGATACTAATGGAGGTGAAGATGAGGCTGTGGAGGACGTGCGAGCTACAATCAATGAAGATATTAATTTAAAAGTAGAACTGGTAACTGCTAGCAATGCAAGTGGACAAATGGAAGAATCAGAGATGGTTGTTTCAGAACATCAAACTTTCAAGAGAAAGAGATGTCAAAGACAATACATTTTGTGATAGCATAATGATTTCTGTGGAGGAGGGTGATGCATATTCAACTAGGCACCTAGAGTCCACAACTAGAGAGCTTACCTTGGAAGATGCCACTGGTTCCAATGCCAAGGCAACCAGAAGGTTTTTTGGGACTTCAGTGAATTCCAGAACATCTCAGCATGATGCTCTTGAGAAATTCGACGGTCCTGTTTGTTATAGCAGAATGATGTCTGTGGAGGGTGGTGATGCATATTCAACTAGGAACCCACGGGCTACAACTAGACAATTTACCTCGCAAGAGCCCATTCATCCAAATGCCAAGGCAACTAAAAGGTTTCATGGGACTTCAGTGAATTCCAGAACATCTCAGCATGATACTGATCATGTCAATCAGAACTGGTGTGCTGACGGTATGTTGTTTAAAACTTACTTTACATTTCTTTTGGTTCTAAACTGTATTAGTGGTATTGGATAACCTGATAAAGCACCATATTGGTTTTTAAAGTTTATAACAATTTCTAATGTCTCATGTTTAACTATAGTTATAAGGAGGATTACAATGGTTTTTAGGAGTTCCGTCATTTGATTCATGAACATTGACGAGAAAATAAAAACCAGAACCGTGTACAGATAATGTATATATTCATGTTGGCTGAAACTATTGTTATCACGATGATTCTAGAGAGAGTCGAGAGAGTCAAGGAATGATATTAGTTGAATGTACCATGTAAATTCCTGTATTCTTGTATTTATTTTGGTATTCCCATCTCAATTTTATTAGTAATTGTAGACTTATTATCTCTTCTTTATTGACCAATTCAGATGGTTTGGCAATCAGCATTATAACTTGTCATGGGGATGAGAAAAACAGTATACCCTATAGTCAATCAGGGTTTTCTGCAGGTGTGTAACTGACCACCACCACCCTTTCAGGAAACCTCACACATCTAATATGTTGTTAAACTTTATAGTATATTTGAAATTTCAGGTTGACCTATTGGCTCATGAAATAAAAAGTTGGAAGAAAACACAATGGTATTTCGACATGTTATTTGAATACCAAAAATTCAAATCAGTTTAAACGGAAGCTTTCAATTACTATCATTAAATTTATAATCATAAAAAAATAAAGACAAGAAAAATTAAATTTACAATATTCTAAAAAAATAAAAAATAAATATATATAATTAGGAAAGTTGGTTTAGATAAATTAATAATTTACAATTACAAATAAATTAGAGTATACAAGTTGTATGATGGTTGAAAAAGATATATAATTATAAAAAAGTTATAGTATATAATTTTTATGATTGTTGAAAAGAAATATAATTATTAAAAAATAAAAACAGAAAATTATAAAAACAGAATATAGAAAATAAAGAGAGTTTATAATTTAATTTGATACAATAGAACATACGATTCTTCTTTCTTTCTATCAATATTTTTTATTTTCATTTCACCTCTGAAGATTTTGATATTTTACCCACTACCACATGCATTGAATAATATTTAGTGAATAAAAACAAAAAATCAAAAAACACACGTAAAGATAAAGATATGTTACTCACTACAATATGCATTAAATTATATTCACTAAATAAATACATTGAAAGTAGCTATCCAAGGCTGAAAGTGAAAAACACCCTAGATTAATAGATGAGTGAAAACATTTGAATAATTGTTTAGAATACTACTCACGAACTTATTTTCAACCATAACTTTAATTTATATTACTATTTTTTTTTTTTTGAAAAGATTACATTTACCTCTTGGAATGAATATATATATATATATAATGATGATGATGGTGGCGGTGGTGGTTAACTTCAGCTTCAGCTAAGACCATTACTAATTTTGGTTTGTAGAACCTTAAAAAAACAAATTATTTGAGTCTTATATGTAGATTATATATATAAAATTGAAAATGAGGATAAATCTATTATGGTGAAAAAAAAAAAAACTCACAACATCAAATGCACTTGAACATACCATCTCACATCATTAGTATGCATTACCAACTTAATTTAAAGAATTGAGAAGGCTGAAATGTGTACACTTCCACATTTCAACACAATTGATTCTATATTGATCAAAACTATATAGACTTTAGTTTTAACTTAAATTTCTAAGTACTTGTAAAATAATAAGATTAGTATTTTTCATTAGCAAAACTTGAGTTTTGGAAATCAAGAAAATTATGTTAAATTACAATATATTATATTAGTATTTTTACAGTTTTAAATTTTTATTAGATTTTATATAATTAGTATTTGGGATTGTTACAATAATTTAGATATTTACAAAAGTATAAATAATATAATATAGTTTAAAAATTAATATTATAATATAAATATTTATATTTGGAGTTTGTAATATTATTGTAATATAAATATGTATATTTATATTTTGTAAATATTTTTTGAATAGCTAGGATTTATGGTAATAATATTTATATGGAAAACAAAAGACTAAACTTAACCTAGATACTTGTTTTCCAAATAGGTCCACCCAAAGTTCAAGGAGGTCCACGCAGATTGTTGCATGAAATTTGCCAAAAAAACAAATGGCCAAAAGAACAAATGGCCATCTCCAGTGTTTAAGTGTGCAGAACTAGGCAATTCTCACAAAAGAAGGTGACTAGACATGTTTAAGTAAAATGTTTGGTTCATTTAAGATTTTGGAAGTAATATGTTCTAACTTTCATTTTATTTTGCAGTTATTTTTTTAATGTTCACATTCCTCACACAAAATTCCATGAAGTTGGTGGGAAAGAAATGCTTACAAAGAATATTTCCCAGGATGCAGCAGCTTTTATGATGCTTTGTCAATTTCAAGAGAAAGGAATTTTCCCCTCGATGTAACATCTTCAACCATATTTTTTGAATTTCAAAAACAGTTTCAATGATGCTTTATAAATTTCAACCAGGCACCTAAGAGTCTACAACTAGACAGTTGACCTTGCAAAAGCCCATTCGTCCCAATGCCAAGGTAGTTAGAAGTTTTTTTTTAGACTTCGGTGAATTCCAAAACATCTCAGCATGCCAAGGTAGTTAGAAGTTTTTTTTTAAACTTCGGTGAATTCCAAAACATCTCAGCATAACAGTAATCATGTGAATCAGAACTATTTTCCTGACGGTATGTTGTTTAAAACTTATTTTACATTTCTTTTGGTTCTAAATTGTAGTAATAGTACTAGATGACCTGATAAAGCACTATATTTCTTTTTAAAGTTTATAAAAAATTTCTAATGTCTCATGTTTGACAATTCTTATATGGAGGTTTTTCAGAAACCTCATATGGTACAATGGTTGTCAGGAGTTCCCTCATTTGATTCATGAACATTGACAACAAGATAAAAAATAGAATTCTATATAGATAATGTATATCCTCTTGTTTGGTGAAACTATTGTTATCACAACGGTTCTAGACAGAGTCTATGAATGATGTTAGTTTTATGCATGATGTAAAAAAAGTTGGTGAGTAGCATTGTAAACAATCATTTAAATGTTTTCACTCATCTTTTAACCTAGCATGTTTTTCACTTTCAGCCTTGGATAACTACATATTTTAGTGAATATAATTTAATGCATATTGGTTTTTATAATTTAATGTATATTTTCTTGCAATTGTATTTCTTTTTCAAATAACATGTCAAAAATACCATTATGTTTTCTTTGAACCCTTTATTTGATTGACCAATAAGTCAGCATGAAATTTCAAATATACTATGAGTTTTTAAAACAGATTAGGTGTGTGAGACTTCCAACAAGAGTGATGGTGAGTTACACACTTTGAGAAAATCCTAATTGACCACATGGTATATTGTTTTTCTAATCTCCATGACAACATATAATGTTGCTTGCCAAACCATCTAAATTGGTCAACAAAGAGCAGATAATAAATCTGTAATTATTAATAAAATAAAGATGTGAATATGAAAATAAATGAAAATAATTCAATAATTTACATTGTGCATTAAACTAACATCATTCATGGACTCTGTCTCGAACCATCGTGATAACAATAGTTTCACCAAACAAGAGAATATATATTATCTATATAGAATTCTGTTTTCTATCTTGTTGTCAATGTTCATGAATAAAATGGGGGAACTCCTAACAACCATTGTACCATATGAGGTTTGTGAAAAACCTCCATATAAGAATTGTAAAACATGAGACATTAGAAATTTTTTATAAACTTTAAAAAGAAATATAGTGCTTTATGAGGTCATCGAGTACTATTACGACAATTTAGAACCAAAAGAAATGTAAAATAAGTTTTGAGCAACATACCGTCAGGACAACAGTTCTGATTGACATGATTAGTGTCATGTTGAGATGTTTTGGAATTCACCGAAGTCTAAAAAAAACTACTAACTACCTTGGCATTGGGACGAATGGCCTTTTGCAAGGTCAGCTGTCTAGTTGTAGACTCTTAGGTGCCTAGTTGAAATTTATAAAGCATCATTGAAATTGTTTTTGAAATTCAAAAAATATGGTTGAAGATGTTACATCCAGGGGAAAAATTCCTTTCTCTTGAAATTGACAAAGCATCATAAAAGCTGCTGCATCCTAGGCAATCTTCTTTGTAAGCATTTCTTTCCCACTAACTTCATGGAATTTTGTGTGAGGAATGTGAACATTAAAAACATAAATGCAAAATAAAATGAAAGTTTGAACATATTACTTCCAAAATCTTAAATGAACCAAACATTTTACTTAAACATGTCTAGTCACCTTCTTTTGTGATAATTGCCTAGTTCTGCACACTTAAACAGTGGAGATGGCCATTTGTTCTTTTGGCAAATTTCATGCAACAATCTGCCTGGACCTCCTTGAACTTTGGGTGGACCTCTTTGGAAAACAAGTATCTAGGTTAAGTTTAGTCTCTTTTTTCCATATAAATATTATTACCATAAATCCTATCTATTCAAAAAATATTTACAAAATATAAATATACATATTTATATTATAATAATATTTACAAACTCCAAATATAAATATTACATTATAATATTAATCTTTTAATTATATTTATATTATTTATACTTTTGTAAATATCTAAATTATTGTAACAATCCCAAATACTAATTATATAAAATCTAATAAAAATTTAAAACTGTAAAAATACTAATATAATATATTGTAATTTAACATAATTTTCTTGATTTCCAAAACTCAAGTTTTGCTAATGAAAAATACTAATCTTATTATTTTACAAGTACTTAGAAATTTAAGTTAAAACTAAAGTCTATATAGTTTTGATCAATATAGAATCAATTGTGTTGAAATGTGGAAGTGTACACATTTCAGCCTTCTCAATTCTTTAAATTAAGTTGGTAATGCATACTAATGGTGTGAGATGGTATGTTCAAGTGCATTTGATGTTGTGAGAGTTTTTTTTTTCACCATAATAGATTTATCCTCATTTTCAATTTTATATATATTATATAGTATATTATAAGACTAAATAATGTTGTTTTCTTGTTGATAATCTAACCCAAATTAGGTCCAGTGAAGCTGAATAACCACACTGCCTACCATCATCATCATTACAACTGACACCATCATTCATCATGCATATATATATATATATAATAATATATATATATATATATATATAATATATATATAATATAATATAATATATATATATTCGAAGAGATAAATGTAATCTTTTCATTTTCATAAAAAAAATATAAATTAGTAATATAAATTAAAGTTATGGTTGAAAATAAGTTGGTGAGTAGTATTGTAAACAATTATTCAAATGTTTTCACTCATCTATTAATCTAGGGAGTTTTTCACTTTCAGCCTTGGATAGCTACTTTCAATGTATTTATTTAGTGAATATAATTTAATGCATATTGTAGTGAGTAACATATCTTTATCTTTCTGAGTTTTTTGTTTTTTTGTTTTTATTTGCTAAATATTATTCAATGCATGTGGTAGTGGGTAAAATATCAAAATCTTTAGAGGTGAAATAAAAATAAAAAATATTGATAGAAAGAAAGAAGAATCATATGTTCTATTGTATCAAATTAAATTATAAACTCTCTTTATTTTCTATATTCTGTTTTTATAATTTTATGTTTTTATTTTTTAATAATTATATTTCTTTTTCAACAATCTTCAAAATTATATACTATAATTTTTTTATAATTATATATCTTTTTCAACCATCATACAACTTGTATACTCTAATTTATTTGTAATTGTAAATTATTAATTTATCTAAACCAACTTTCCTTATTATATATATTTATTTTTTATTTTTTTACAATATTGTAAATTTAATTTTTCTTGTCTTTATTTTTTTATGATTATAAATTTAATAAAAGTAATGGAGAGCTTCCTTTTAAACTGATTTGAATTTTTGGTATTCAAATAACATGTCAAAATACCATTGTGTTTTCTTCCAACTTTTTATTTCATGAGCCAATAGGTCAAACTGAAATTTCAAATATACTATAAATTTTAACAACATATCAAATGTGTGAGGCTTCCTGAAAGGGTGGTGGTGGTCAGTTACACACCTGCAGAAAAGCCTAATTGACTAGAGGGTATCCTGTTTTCCTCATCCCATGACAAGTTATAATGCTGCTTGCCAAACCATCTGAATTTGTCAATAAAGAAGAGATAATAAGTCTACAATTACAATTGAGATGGGAATACCAAAATAAATACAAAAATACAAGAATTTACATGGTACATTCAACTAATATCATTCCTTGACTCTCTCGACTCTCTCTAGAATCATCGTGTTAACAATAGTTTCAACCAACACGAATATATACATTATCTGTACACGGTTCTGGTTTTTATTTTCTCGTCAATGTTCATGAATAAATGTGAATCAAATGACGTAACTCCTAAGAACCATTGTAATCCTCCTTATAACCATAGTTATTATAACCATAGTTAAACATGAGACATTAGAAATTTGTTATAAACTTTAAAAGGCAATATGGTGCTTTATGAGGTTATCCAATACCACTAATACAGTTTAGAACCAAAAGAAATGTAAAGTAAGTTTTAAACAACATACGTAAGTTTTAAAAAACATACAATAAGCACACCAGTTCTGATTGACATGATCACTATCATGCTGAGATGTTCTGGAATTCACTGAAGCCCTATGAAACCTTTTAGCTGCCTTGGCATTTGGACGAATGGGCTCTTGCGAGGTAAATTGTCTAGTTATAGCCAGTGGGTGCTTAGTTGAATATGCATCACCACCCTCCACAGACACCATTCTGCTATGACAAACAGGACCATCCAATTTCTCAAAAGCATCATGCTGAGATGTTATGGAATTCACTGAATTCTCAAAAAAACCTTCTGGTTGCCTTGGCATTGGAACCAGTGGCATCTTCCAAGGTAAGCTCTCTAGTTGTGGACACTAGGTGCCTAGTTGAATATGCATCACCCTCCTCCACAGAAATCATTATGCTATCACAAAATGTATTGTCTTGACATCTCTTTCTCTTGAGGGTTTGATGTTCTGAAACAACCATCTCAGATTCTTCCATTTGTCCACCTGCATTGCAAGCAGTTACGGGTTCTACTTTTAAATTAATATCTGCATTGATTGTAGGTCGCACCTCCACAGGTTCATCTTCACCTCCATTAGTATCCAAAGTTACCTTGTCGATATCATTCCGCCAGCGGCTATGATGTAAACCTCTTTCCTGTGATACAAAACGAGTATATTACTTTTCAGAAAGAATAACGCAAATCAATTGATGTAATTTATCTGACAGGTGGGCAGGTCCAGGTAGATCGTTTTTCATTCAACTGCTGACACAAATAAATTGATTTAATATAATTCATCACAAAAATGGGAAGAAGGGATTGTTTTTTCATTCAACACTGGCGCGGCTAGACTCTACTACAAAATAAATAAATAAATGTAATTCCTAAATCATAAACCATGAAAAGTAAATTATATTACCTCCATTCGCAATAAAATTTGTTGGGCAGCGCCGATCTTTGCAGATCTTTTGCTTTCATTCATCCATGTTCCAATTATATGATCTGATTCTTCTAAATAAACTACGCCGGTGGCCATAACTCCTTCCACCTGTTCCTCAAAATCCCATTCAATGTTCCAGTGATGTTCAGAACATATTTCTTGCAGCTCCCGCAGTGGCTGCAGCTGCAGAGTGTGAGGTGTAGCAATAGGAGACAAAATATGCTTCATTATCTTCCATACACATTCAAAATCGAATTGGGTATCTAGGAATATAGCACCTGCAATGCTTTCTATTATATCTCCCAGCACCTGGTTAGAATAAAAAGAACAGTCACAGAGGAGGAACCAAAAAAACTACTATGAACTGCTGAAGAACATACTCAAGAAACGAAAAAATGCCTTTCATTCTTTTTTAAAAGTACACAAAAACCTTGTCACAATTAAAAAAGCATGGTATTTACTCGCCTTTGGTCCTGCCTCTGTGCCGCCAAAAGACTTAAATTCACATTTCGGTTCCTTAATTTGGTCAACATAAGTTACGAACTTTGTTATTTGATTCATTAGAGACTCTGAATCATGACGAAGATATTTCTGAATGTTATATTTCACAGCAGCACGTGCCAAATTCTCATTGTTGACAGTTGACGAGCGTAAATCTGTTAAAATCCCTGGAGGAAGTCTTGGGTACGTTGAATAGAAATGCCGCGTGATAAGAAAATCCAACACAGAGTCCCCCAGAAATTCTAAACGCTGCACAATGATAACTTTTCAACATACTATCCAGCGATAATTTCACGATTTACCATAGTTATATTGTAGAAGTTAGTTGTAAAAAGTGTCATTTCCCTTCTACAACATCCAGCATTGAAAAAGACAAAGAAATATCAAATTTGAAAATAGTAACTAAAAAGACTCGGGTTAGTTTTAATTTTGGATGGAAAAACCATCTGTTCATTACTGAGATGTTATTATCACGATTATGGAAAGATAGGTTGAACTTGGATATCTTTGAATTATGCAAAGTGGTAAGTAATTCAATCTCTTTTAATCATGTTTAACTTATAACATAAGAACTAAAATTCACACAAACTAAATAATATACACTTAATATGTAAAAATAAAACTTATATACTTCATATATACCTGGTAACAACATCCACCCTTGCTTCCCTGTAGTAGTGATGCATGTGTAATAGCTTGCACTAACAGAGCCTTGTTCTGGAATTCATATCTCAACACTGATTCCAGACCATGCAAATTCGTGTCCCTTAAAACAGAAGGATCGACAAAAGCACGTGGACATGCTGCCACTGCTAAATCAGGTTCAATATCAACTTCCATATTCATCCACTTCATGAACTCAAAAGCAGCAGGTGCGTCACCCTTAACATAGTGTGCTCCAACTAGAGCCTCCACGGCATCAGATATTGTCTTCGGGGATATCCACCGATGACCCTCATCACAAGATTTCCCATCTGTAGCTAAATTATCTTCCTTTCCAGGTTTACCTAGATCTTCCAGGTTGCAACGACAGCGACTGGCTTTTCTCTTAGCCATTCCAGGGGCGACCCATCGACGTGCATCAAATGTTTCATCGCAAATATATTCCTGTCCATCCCGGTAATCACAACATATCATTATCATGTTTAAGGGGTAGTTTTATTGATATGATCTTATTATGTAACTATAAGAATTAATGTTCATAAAAATGAATATTTAAATTTTTTCAAGTAAAACCAGCCCATACTATTTTAACAAAAGATATAACATTGGCTGGTCAAAAAAAACCTTCAATAATATGGTCATATTTTCTAAATTACAGATATAATAACGAACACATAATTTGATACCTGCAGACTGCGAGTGGTCGCTAAATGATGAAGAGTTGCATTTGAAACTAGCTCAGCTCGAAGTGCAGAGAGTTGTCCTTCATTTTCTCTTTCATATTTCAAGAACAGATGGCAACTAACGGCATATTTTAAAAATGAATCCCCTAGCCATTCTAGCCGTTCATTTGAAAACGATTCTAAACAACGGGATGTAGTGAGTGCTTCCATGATCTATCAGGAAACAGAGATATAGAAATGTTACTTGAAAAAAAGCACTACTAATCTTATAAATAAACATATAAATACAAACTTACCAATTCAGGAGGTATGAATGGACATTTAGGACGCTCTTCCGTAATAACTTTTCCAAGTTGTCCAGCTAGCACTAATGAATTTAAGCGGTACATTAATGAATGAAGTAAATAGAGGGATCGAATTATAAATGATTGAACTCCTAAATCGAAGCACAGCGCAGGAGGAAGCTCTACAAAGTTATCGGAATCTGGTTCTTTTTCTGTACATATCAAATCAAAATCAACCATTTACTATATAATTAAAAAAAAATAAAAAATCTTAAATTGAATATACTTTTACCACTACTACCAATTAAAATCGATCACTCATTTCATACTGAAAATGTTTTAAATTGAATATTTCTTTACTAAATATATATTATATTTACACATTGGCATTACAATATTGTTGGTAAAATTGCAACAAAATTGCATCAAGTTAAAGAAGAAATAAACAAAAACCTTCCTAACCTTTTAAAATGTCAAAATGGTTGACAAGGAGATTGTAAGGCTGATGTGTCTGCTTTAGTAGTAGAAGAGGTTGGTTCACATGTTTGAGTTGTCTTTGATATCTACGAAATAAATCATTATTAATTTTGTATCTTTTCAAATAAACATAATTCTATAAATCTTTAAATATGTTAAAATATCACATATCCTTACTTTTTTTCAAAATAATCACAATAGGAAGTGTATTGAGATTCTTTTCCATCCTTGGGTGGAGGGAAGGGACTTTTGGAAGTTTTACCAAAAAGAACTCTGACAACAATGTAAATTCTTCCTGTATGCACAGCTATTATTGTTTTATCTACTATGTCCGTTGAATTCCAGTGGCCAAAGAAATGGCTTCTTCTTTCGGAACAATGTACTGTAAAAAATACCTCTTAAGCAAGATACCAAAATCATCTGTAACATGAGTGCCCTTCTCTGAACCAAAAAGAGAATTAAACAATTTTGTTCCGGAAATACAATATCTGATTAACTCCCAGTCAATATTGGCCTCTCTGTGACAAGCTCCAAAACGTTCTTCTTCAATGGGCAAAAGGAAGTACATATTACAACTAACCCATAGTTTTTTAGTTTTAGACTTGGCTTGAACTAATACTTTAGTAAACACTCCATCGAAGAGTGTTTCGTGGAAATATTTTGCAACTTTCAACTGTTGATAGAACACACCAACAAAACAAAATCACATACAACTATGAGTGAGGCAAAATAATTTGAAATAAATTGTTTGAGGTATATATCAAAACCCTTCAAACTAATTTTTCTATAATATTCTTACCTGATTGGAATTCAATTCCACATTGCCACAATGCAAAAATTTGGAGCTAACTCTTTCATGTGGTAGAAAGAGTTCTATTTCAAAATTTGCAGTGTGTTCATCTAGCTTTTCTTCAATCAAGAATGCGAAGCTTGCATATTTTGTCCCATTTGATTGTGATGTGAAATAAAGTTTGTAAAGTTGTAAAGTTACTCCACTCAATTTTTCACCCCATGTACCAGATAAAGCATATCCTTTATATGAATGCAGCTCCTTTTTCTTGCTTATACCTAAATAAGCACAAATATATTTCTCACTTATCAGTTTTTTCCTTAAATACTTTAAATTAAATAATACTAACTGTAAAGCATAATATATTTCAAAAGTATTTGTAGTAGAAGAAATCAGGCACGTATTTAAAAAAATGCCAGCACTCACATTTACAATAATTGGTGCATAAGAGGAAACAACATACCTCCATGATTAGAAGTCTCATTCTCAGTCTCTTGTGAATTAGTTACTTGTTTCTCAGACAATTCCTCTGAATTCTTTATTTTTTCCTGTGACAATTCTTGTGAATCTTTTATTTGCTTTTCGGATGATTCTTTTGAAACTCGTTGTGGTAGGAGATGTTCATGAAGGTCTTCATTTGCGTGGGACACCTTGCATTTCTCCAAGTCTAGAAGATTCTTTGGAAGAGTGTGCTTCAAAGTTCTCTGTGTAAATACAACTTTGGGCGAGTAATGCCTAAACCAACAATATACCATGAATCAAATAAATGCCCAAAATCCTACTGAACATACACTTTACACAACTTTGGGCGAGTAATGTCTAAACCACCAATATACCCTAAATCAAATAAATGCCCAAAATCCCACTGAACATACACAACTCTTACTGAATATACATAATTATTTGTTAGATTATGAGTTTGTATACCATACAATTGTGGTCAACTTCCTATTAAAATGTGTAATCTAAAAGTAGAAAATGTAAAATGGTAACTAACCGTATTATCAATTCAGAAATTAATATAAATACAGAATACAATAATATTAATAAAAAATATAATAAATTCAAAAATTAGTATGAATACAGAATACAATAATATTAATAAAAAATATAATAAAAAACTGCATGTCTTAATAGTGGTCAGTCTTTCTGAGTTTTAATTATTTATGAATTTTCATTTGCCTAAGGTTTAAATGGACTCACTACCCATCCGGAGTAACACAGAAACAAGTGCACATGGGTAGTCAATCCATCCAAAACACACACTGGACAACCTAAAATCCACACACTTAAAACTCTAAAAGCATTGGAAACCATTAATACTACTAGTTGTGAAAACATACACTTCATGCTTTCTTTTTTTCTGGCCACATTAATTCTTAACATTATTCAATATTGAACATTAATTCTTAACATTATTCAATAAAATAATGATAAATTTTATCAGAAAAAATGATGATAATAGTAAGTCCATCAAAACATTGGACAACCCGAAATCCATACAAGTTAAAACTCTAAAAAAATTGATAACGATTAGGACGAATCGCTGTGGAAACATACACAAGCAAGTTTCATGCCTTCTTTTCTGTCTAAGCCAGGTTAATTCTTAACATCATCCAATATTCCAAAAACCATTAGGACGACTGGGTGTGGAAACATACACGAGCAGTTTCCATGCCTTACTTTTGTGTATGCCATGTTAATTTCTTAACATTATTCAATATTAAAAGGAATTAATAGAAAGTTAAATTTCACGAAAAAAACTGAACTCCCAGAAACACCAGGCACTTACTTATCTCCTGGCAACTTTGCACTATCTTTAGAGATGGCATCGACACTGCTATCACACGCGATTGTAGCTCCAGTTGATGAAACATTATAACATTCCTGTGGATTATTACGGCGTGTATGATTTGAATGTCTATTCTGAAACGTCTCCATCTCCATCATTGAATCTCTACGATATATATCAGTTTCAACATTGCATTCCTCTCGATCCCAACGTGCCTGATTTGAATTTCTATTCGCAGAAGTTTTCTTGTTTCTCGTTACCCCTGAAAATCGATTTTCTTGTTTCTCGTTACCCCTGAAAATCGATTTTCACCGCAACATTATAAAAACTAGAAAAGAGTTACAAATTAACAAGGGCCATCTATTTTGACAGACAATCTGAGAATGATGAAACATTAATATCCATTCTTCATTCATCTATTTTGACAGACAATCTGAGAATGACGCAACATTAATATCCATTCTTCATTCTCCTACAGCTTCCACAATTTTTTTTGCATTTTGAATATTATTTTGAAATGCCTGCAGAAAATTTGAAACGTTAAATTGAGATGTAAATATTTAAGTTATCATTATAAATTATAATAAATGATTTAAATTCAAATGAATAATTTATACAGAAAGTAACTTAGACACAATTAGTTGCAATACCGATACGTTTCTTGTCTGTAAATGCACCTATATGTTATCACCACTCTTTGGTGGATAGGCTGGTGCATTTCCAGATTGGAAATAGGAATAGGTGCTGCAACTAGTTGAGTACACTGTCTAGCTATATCTCTCTCTTTTCAAACCTTGCCCGAGTGAAGATTCGCATATCACCGATAATGGTGGGAATTATGCATGGGTTCAGAGTAGAGTCACTCACATGGCTAGTGACCATTTAAATATTAAATTCAATTGACCCTAAAAAGCGATCCAGAAATTTGCTTTATAAAGCTGGCCAAATACTCCAACACTGAAGTACAAAACCAGCATGGGCCAAATCAATTAACATAGTAAACTGCGCTATAAAGCAGTTGGACGGTGTCGTTCAGTACTTCCATCATGGTCGACTTCTCATATTTTTAAAAGCAATTCCCTTCTGCTGGAAGAAGGCCCTGCCTAACAATCCTATTCCCAAGGGGCATCGAAGAGGAAACCTAAGATAGGATATGCTGAAGTGAGGGTTAGGTGATTAAGAGGATAGTTATCACTGCACGCACTTTCCTATCACTCTCAACCAAGAATCGAGAGTTTCTTCATCCCTCCGCCCCAACATCACTTTCTTCATCCCTCCGCCCCAACATGGTATCTGTATTAACCTATCCATAGACCTCGAGGTTTACGTTCAGATTGGCGGTTTGTTGCTGTAGTGATAACTAAAATTAACTACTAAATATATTTGGAATGCCTGACTTTAAGCTTTTAGGCAAGCTCGCCACGTGGGACATGAAGAAAAATAGCTCTGGATGTCGAAGTTTTCCAGGTTACACTAAAATTTGTAGGTGTTTGGTAAAAATTTTAAAACAGTAAATAAGATTTTTAAGTGGAAATCACTGATTTTATAGAGGTGGGGTGATTTTTCCCACCCGTCAAACACAGTGAATAGAGTTTGGATCACACGGTGAATAGAACCTGGATCCAGGCTCTGAACCTGGCTCCAGGCTCTGATACCATGAAGAAGTTTTTAGTTACACCATAACCTGCAGATTTCGGTAAAAGTTCTAAACCCGTAATTAAAATCCCAATCGTGGATTCTGAAGTGGGATGATTCTTCCGACCAAAATTTCTGTGACCAGGAATAAGATACCATTTTACATTGATATCCGAAGGGTAAGACCAGGAAGGAAGCTCATGAGGCATTCCTTTATCTCGGCATGGTTGTTATTAGGCAAAGTGGGCGAGAAGCTTGTTACAGGAAATTGCGTCTTCTGCAAGAAATGCATCTACTCGGATGGCCTCGCCACCAGTCGTCAGCCACATGCCGAGAATTTTGAGGACAAGAAAGGGACCTTTCGAAATTGCATTTTGTTTTGTTTTGAAAATGGGGAAAACGGAGGCCGCTTCGCAAGAAAGCGTTGTCGCTCCGCCGATCGTTGTCGGCCTAAAGTTGTAGACACATTGCGGTCCGTTTCCAAGATGCATCCTCGATGGGGTTTGTGATGTCGCGGGGAGGGGAAGTGCAAAGGATAACCATGGAAGCCCTGCCGACGATTATAGGGTCGGATGGTATCTTTCTGGATTCCTCTGAGGTATGTGGGGTTTATGAGTTCACTTGGTCACCCATGGCGCAACGTTTCGGTTTGTTTGTAATTGCCGCTGCGAACAAATTTGGTTGGTGGTGTGGGGCTTTGGAGATTTCGCAGGGAGATTTGTGCAGCTGCAAAGCCTCTGTGTTTTCCAGATAAAATAGTAAGCGAGCATCCCTGTTGTTGAAATTTGCAGTGAGAGTTAACTTTTCTTTTATGGACTAGAAAAATGCTAATGCGCTCGCTGTTTTTTTTCTTCATTTTTGTTGAAGTTTGTGGAAAACATAAATAGCAGGAAACGTTAGGATACTAAGTTTGTGGAAAACATAAATAACAAGAAACATTAGGAAACTATCGTAGGAAACTGAAAAAATAGATTATATGAGCGCCAGTCCAGGGGTTAGTGCCAGAAGAGAATTTCCAGCAGGGGGCCACCCGCGCGGCACAGTCCGCAGCGGATGCGGTTTGTTGACGCAAATGTATTTGCACAGCGGAAGTTAGGAGGATCCATTGTTACTATGAAGGAGCCTTAACCTAGCATTAATTAGTTTCACGGTTAGAATTTTGGTTTATGTATTTATCTATATCACCAGCAATAAGACTCCGAACTGTATGAACGGAGTTGTCAATATCTGATAAGCCCAAAGAAGATATGAATAAAAAAAACTTTATATTAAACTTATTGTTTTGGTTCAAACTAGTGGCAACGATATATACCATGCTGTCGTCAGGTATAATAACAGTAAAAAAAATGAAAGGAAAACGCAAGATGGTATTAGCAGTCGAATTTCTCATTACACCGTTCAATAACAGTAAAAAGAAGTGAAAGGGAAACGCACCCTCTTAAGATGGTATTAGCAGTTGGATTGTTCATTACAGCGTTTTCCATCTTCGAGCGAAACACGGGGACTCCTTTTAACACCCAAAATGCTCTCGCTTGCAAGATCTTCAACCGTTAAAAATTCTGCAACAGACTCTCACTAGAACGATAGCACCATAGAAAGTTAAAAATTCTGCAACAGACTCTCACTAGAACGATACGACGATAGAGAAAGTTAAAAATTCAATTCTGCAACAGACCTTCACCTGCACATATTTATAAGAATAGTGTGATCACGGTGGTGAGGAGAGTTACAGCTTTAAATTGGGTGAAACTTTACCAACACTAAGCTGGAAGATGGAAGGTTAGTAAGGTAATGGTTATATTTAATATATTTTTTCTGTGTTTTAATATTTATTATTAAATTTATTTATTATTTTATTGATAGTTTTTTTGGAAGTATATTAACTCACTTTATTATATTTAATATTTTTTTTGGTGTTTTAATATTTATTATTAAATTTATTTATTATCATATTGATAAGGTTATTTTTTTGTTTTTTTTTTTTTTTTTTTTTTAATTTTTGAAGTGTATTAACTCACCTTATAGGGTTATATTAGGTATGAAAATGTTCATTTAATTTTTTATTCAATAAAGCGAAATTATATTTTTTTAAATTTTGAAAAGTTTTGTTAAAAATTTCTTGTCCAATTTTTCTGATAGACACTTTACTCAACGCACTTAACAATATAAATAACTATGGAAATCTCCAATTACAAAAATAATTATATTAAAATAAATTGAATATATTTATTTATTCTTTTATTTTTATAAAACTTAATAAGTGGAATAGGTAAAGTGGGTAAAGTGTCCACCCCAAAAGTCGGACAATTAATGAAATTTAGCCCCTAATAATGGGTAAAGTGTCTACCGCGAAAGTCGGACAAGATTACTTTGAGATTGTTCCCTCGAAATTTTGAAAATACAATATAAATAATCGTCTAAATCTCCACTTACAAAAAATATTACATTAAAAGAGATTCAATATTTTTATTTGTTAATTTCTTTTTATACCTGTTAATAAGTGGAATAAAGTTGATTAGTGGATATTTAATATTCAGAATTTAATTGTTTTTAATAAATAGTTTTGGTTTAATGTGAAATTTTAAGATTTTTGTTTTTGGTTTTTAAATTTATGTTTTCTTTTAATTATTTAAAGATTATTATATTTTTAAAAATTAACATTAGATTAGAATTGTTTCTTTAATGAAAAGTGGCTGAGTTTGTTTATTTTTATAACAAATTAACGAGTCGACAAATAAATTAATAAGAGCATTACAAAATTAGTAACTAGATAAAGTGATTTAATAAGTCGATTAATTTAATACTTTCAATGGATTCTTTTAGGGTAATTAAGCTTAGTATGATAGAAATATTCTAACATAATGTTTAACATTTTGACTAAGTCAAATTACATAAAAAAATAAAATAAACATAAAAATGACTCATGGTATTGAAAAACCATGGTAATCATGTGGAATATAGCCTATTTAAAAATTCTGCAACAGAATCTCACTAGAACGATAACACCATAGAAAGTTAAAAATTCTGCAACAGACTCTCACTAGAATGATACGACGATAGAGAAAGTTAAAAATTCAATTCTGCAACAGACCCTCACTGGCACATATTTATAGGAATGGTGTGATCACAGTGGTGAGGAGAGGTACAACTTTAAATTGGGTGAAACTTTACCAACACGAAGCTGGAAGATGGAAGGTTAGTAAGCTAAATTTTATATTTAATATATCTTTTTGGTGCTTTAATATTTATTATTAAATTTATTTATTATCTTATTGATAGTTTTTTTGGAAGTATATTAACTCACCTTATTATATTTAATATATTTTATTGGTGTTTTAATATTTATTATTAAATTTATTTATTATCATATTGATAAGGTTATTTTTTTGTTTTTTTATTTTTATTTTGAAGTGTATTAACTCACCTTATAGGGTCATATTAGGTATGAAAATGTTCATTTAATTTTTTATTCAATAAAGCGAAATTATATTTTTTTAAATTTTGAAAGGTTTTGTTAAAAATTTCCTATCCAATTTTTCCGATAAACACTTTACTCAACGGTCTTAACAATATGAATAACTATGGAAATATCCAATTACAAAAATAATTATATTAAAATAAATTGAATATATTTATTTATTCTTTTATTTTTACAAAACTTAATAAGTGGAATAGGTAAAGTGGGTAAAGTGTCCACCCCAAAAGTCAGACAATTAATGAAATTTAGCCCCTAATAATGGGTAAAGTGTCTACTGCGAAAGTCGGACAAGATTACTCTGAGATTGTTCCCTCGAAATTTTGAAAATACAATATAAATAATCGTCTAAATCTCTACTTACAAAAAATATTATATTAAAAGAGATTCAATATTTTTATTTGTTAATTTCTTTTTATACCTGTTAATAAGTGGAATAAAGTTGATTAGTGGATATTTAATATTCAGAATTTAATTGTTTTTAATAAATAGTTTTGGTTTAATGTGAAATTTTAAGATTTTTGTTTTTGGTTTTTAAATTTATGTTTTCTTTTAATTATTTAAAGATTATTATATTTTTAAAAATTAACATTAGATTAGAATTGTTTCTTTAATGAAAAGTGGCTGAGTTTGTTTATTTTTATAACAAATTAACGAGTCGACAAATAAATTAATAAGAGCATTACAAAATTAGTAACTAGATAAAGTGATTTAATAAGTCGATTAATTTAATACTTTCAATGGATTCTTTTAGGGTAATTAAGCTTAGTATGATAGAAATATTCTAACATAATGTTTAACATTTTGACTAAGTCAAATTACATAAAAAAATAAAATAAACATAAAAATGACTCATGGTATTGAGAAACCATGGTAATCATGTGGAATATAGCCTATTTAAAGGGGAAAATTAAATTAGCCTAGAGCCATCCTAACTCTTGATCTACCAATCCTCTGGGGGCTTCCAAGTTAAGATGGATATAGGCTAATTTAACTAATAAATAAAATGACCCAAAAATTTATCCTTGAATTTTGGAAAAAAAAAAATAATTCACCTAAATTTTTATCCTTGAATTCTGGAAAAAATCATTTTGATTGTTAGTTAGACTCCCTAGTTTTTGTGAATTGAGATAAAGCTCCATTCTAATTTATTTGTTTTTTTTTAATTAAACTCTTTATTTGATTTACTTTACTTTATTTTTCTTTTTAATTTTGTAATACCCCTCCCTTGTGTATTAAATTATTTTAAGCAAGAGCTAAGTTAAAGCTAGTTGTGATATCCTCACTTGTGTGTTAAATGTTTGTAAACCTAAGCTGAGGACAACTAGGTGATATGTAATATGAAAAGAAAATGTGTTATTAAATAAATTAGTAAAGTAAATCGCTTGAAGGGTGGAGCACCAAGAGAGAGGAGATTCTTGCCAAATCCCATGAGGAATGGGATAGAGATGAATCCTTCATGATAAAGCTTCTAGATGTGATTCTAGATAAGCTTGGATGGATTAAAGATCCATTGGACATAAAATCTTTGCGGGAGATAAAGGCAAGATTTTATGAGGAAAAGCTTCGTGGGAGATAAAGACGAGTTTTTCCAAAAGAGAACTAGGCAAATGGAAAACTCTATAAAAGCAGGACACCGCTAATGGCAACTAAATTATGAAAGATGCTATTAAATACCCAGTGCACTGATCAATTGAAGATAAATTTATCCTTGGCAAGATCTTCGGCTCGGGGGGAATCAGAGGTGATTCATGACTCGGTGGTGGTGCTCCTCCTTCCAAGTGAGGTTTTAGTTGGTGTCAGATGTGTGAAATGGTTGTATGATGATTCTTACTCTCCCTATGTTATAGCTCCAGTTTGTTTATGAGAAGAGTTCTTAATTTTTCTTCGCCATGAGAATGTTTGATGAATAGTATATGCTTATGTCTTAATAGATTTAATGATGCTTCCATCTAATCTCATGAGATTCACTTGCATGGTATGTGTTTTTTGTTAATCCTTACATGTTATGAGATTAAAATCAATTATTTCAAATATAATGATGGTTGAATTTTTCTCTATTATGGAATGGCGGATTTATTATGTAGGTTGCATTCTAGTGTGAAGCTAACTGTAGAAGCATGTCTTGTAGGTAACAATTCTAAGACCCATTCATGGTAGAAATTGGCATGTGACAATTATTCATAAATAGATTACTTGTGTTAATGTTTTCTTCTGAAATGATTGCATCCGTTGTGGTTTGATGTTCATATCAGTATTCCTTTGGCCATGCCTAAGGAATTGGAAAATGGTAACTATACTGTTGGAAATACTGAGAGGGGGGTGAATCAGTATTTATTATTATTTATTTATTTATTTTTAAATTGTTCTAGTGATTGGCAACAACATATATAGACATGTGTATGTATACATAGAACATAGAAATCAACAGCTGAAATTAATGCCTTTATTAAAACTCAAGACAGTGCAATGAAATAAATAAAATATAAGTATAAATCTGATTATGAATAATTGCCAAGCTCCAACTTGGACTTCAGTGAGGCTCCAACCTCCAGAGAACCAACTCTATTTTGCAGTGGTTCTGCACTTAGGAGCACCTACCCCCAATGACTTTAGTCCAGTTCAGTTCTGAGGCTCCAACCTCTTGGGCTCCAACCCAACCTTGGTATAAACAAGTATGCTGCTGCACACTATTCAGCTGAGGTTGTCTCACTCCTGCTCTCCTGCCTCTACTACTTCTACTGCCTCTACAGCCTCTGCTACTTCTACTGCCTCTACAGCCTCTGCTACTTCTACTACCTCACACTCTAGTTCTTCACCACACCAACAACAACAACAATTCTCTGTTTTTACTGTTTTATACATTCTCATGCCTTTGTCCATTCGTTTCCGCTTACTCAATGGCTCTTTGGCTTCCTCCTCGCTCGCTTGAGCTTTGGCTTCCTCAACACTTGCTCGACCTTCTGGCTTCCCTCCTCCATTCGGTTTAGCTTCCTCATCTTTACCTTCAATTGATGTGCTGAAAATATAATGTCCTCGCAGAGAAATTGGTGTTTCAGCAACGCTGAAATTGGTGTTTCAACAACACCAAAATTGGTGTTTTTGCAAATTTTTCACAAGTGTTCAACAGTTGCTGAAAAGGTTGGTGTTTCAGCAAAGGAGAAATTGGTGTTTCAGAAACTTTTCTCCAAGTGCTTCAACAGTGTTCAACAGCTGCAGCAGCCTTCACCAGCGTTCACCAGCAACTTCATACGACGCTTAACCACCTCTGCTCCTCTTGGCTCCTTTTGGCTCTGATGGTTCTATGTGCTCCTCTTCTTTGGCTCCGTCTCCTTCTTTGAATATTGCCATATTGACATCAATGACAATCTGTGTCCAACATATTCCTGGCAAATGATTTTGGTTCTGAGTCTGAAATCATGAAGCTCGATATTCATGTTATTTAATCCATATAATAAGATGCTATAATTCCTTTAATGGAATAGTCCATGATGGTCAGAAGATCTATGGTATGTATATGAAATAAGGTTCGATCTTCATTCTTTCTGTTGCTTAAGAGTAATCTTATGATGAAAATTACTGTGGCCATTGGGGCCTTCTCCTTTGCCACGTGGGTATTAACTCTTCCTTAATGTGTCATCCTTGCAATCAATTCCCTCATGCGATGATTTATTACATGCAATTAGTTGTTCAATTTGATGTTTGGAGAGTGTTTTTCTCGAGTTTGGAAGCTTGTGCAATAAATTTATGTCGTGAGGAGTTTGGATGTGTTCGAGACTAGTGCCATGGTGGCTCTCTGGAGTTTCAACCTTGGCTAAGGAGCACCTTGGGCAACTATGGTTTTTTGGTTTGGGTTGGGTTTTGTCTACTAGTCTACCCCTAGGATCCTTGAACCTGAGCAGATGGTGTCTGACATAGTCTCCACATCATTTCATGTCTTAGGTAATCCTCACATCTTTGGAAACTTTGGGTTCCTCCTCAGGGGTGTGGGGCAAGGTCTCTCTGTCTCTCACATCCTTTGCATTCTTACTCTGTTGCAAGGTTTTGTATTTGTATGTTGGCGTACCCTGTGTTGTGGCCTCAATGTTCATACCTCCTCCTACTCTACAATGGTGTGAAGGCGATACATGGTCCTCTGGTAAGTTTCATAGGGAGTCTGAGAGTCTGTTCTAGGTCCAAAGCACTAAAATTACTCCTCTTCTCAACTGGGGTTGTATTTTCTATTCTAGTAAATTCCTTGGGTCGTTGGTGGGGCATGTCCCATCTAGCCCTCTCACCTGGTTGTCTTGCCTTTCTTGTTCCATTACACATTGTGTTAGTCTTTTGATATCTTTTCAATTGGGGAAAGGATTCTGTAGTATTTGGTTTCGTATTGTTTCTTGTAGGTACATGAATAGATTCTTCTTGGTCTTCACCCTTAGCCAACTGTTAGCCTCTCTCAATTTCGGTATGCCCAAGCAATGGGGCCAACCCCATTGAGGGAGGGGCCAGGATGCCCAGGATGACACCCCGAGCCTAGACACAAATCATCCTTCACCAACTCAACTAGCCACGAAATAGAGGGTGCATAAGCTACTTCTCTTGCTCTCTCTCTAGGCTACTTGGAGGCCTCTGCTTCTATGGAATCCATTGCTGAGCAGCTACTACACATCCAAATTGATTTGGACATATTCAAGGAACACTAGTATGATGATCAAAATGAAATATCGACCTATCTTACTAATATTCAATATAATCAAAATGAAATTATGGCTCAACTAGATAGTCTCCATCGTAGTCATCGTCGCACCAATGATCATCATTGTAGCTTGGAAGCACGAGTGGAACATTTCCACATTCATGATCATGTTGGTTACTTCGCATCTCCCCATGAACTTCCCCCCTCCCCCCCTCCTTGATATGTTGTTGTCAATTTTGGTCTCCCTTTTTGTTATTCCTAGTATGCTAGAGTTTCAATGCCTTACAAAAATAAGGTATGTGAAGTGTCCATTTTGGTATCCTCTAGTCCCCAATCTCAAAATTTGCGGCCGTAATTAGAGTGTGAGGACTATTGAGACCGATTTTGTATGCTATTCTATTTTAAATTCTAATGAAAGATTTTTTATCATTAAGAAAAACAACAAAATTAAAAATAAAGCTATAATTTAATTAGTGTTTGTGATTTTTAAAATTTTAGCAATGTGAGATGTGTCAAGTTGTAAGTGTTTTCATGTTGATTATTGATTTATGGCTATAGGAATTTACTATCCATTTAATTTGTATGGCTACGGTAGCATTTATCCTGGTTTATAAAGTATTGATCACGATGATATAATGTGTGCGTATTGTTTTTCTAAAAAAAATGATTTCAATGGTTAATAAAATCATTAGAGATACGTTGAAGGAGATGGAAGACAAAATTAATGTTTTGTATTCATCAAAATATTTGTGCCTTGTTATTTGAATTCATCGAAGCATTATATTCCCTTGAATGAAAAAAGAGATATATCCTTGACGAAGAAGATGAAACCTAGGGATTAAAGAGGCATCTTATTTAGATCTCATAAGGAGAAAATAATACTATTTTTTTCCACAATTATGCCAATAATACTATTTTTTTCCACAATTATGCCAACCATCATTGGAATGTGAAAACTATATGCTATATGAAAGAAATTGAGGGGGATTCTTTCTCATCCATTTAGGGTATTTCTCAACTTGGTGTTTAATTCTTTAAATCGCTTTTCACTCACCCTACAGGATGCCCTATTTTAGAGCTGCTAGGTATGTTATCTATATTTCCTCGTTTCATCTCCAAGGACATGAATGCTTCCCTTTTGCAAGAAGTTATTGAAGGTGAAGTTCAAATAGCCCTTTTATCCATGCAAAAGGAGAAAAGTCTCAATTTGAATCATATGAGAATGGAATTCTTTGTGCTTTTTTTTATTTGATCAAAGAGGATGTATTAAAGGTTATTTAGAGAATCTAAGAGGTCAAGCTTGGTATTCAGTGCCATTAATTCTTATTTTATTGCCCTAATTCCTCTGATGTAGGAAGCGTATTTTTTCGACGATTTCTACCCTATCTCTTGTTGCAATGTGGCTTATAAGTTGATATCAAAAATCATTGCAACTAGACTGAAGCCTATTCTAAGTCTGATCATTATAAAGTAACAATTCATCTTTTACAAAATCGTTAAATACACAAGGTTGTTTTTCTAGCTTACGAAGCACGCCATTCTATAAAAACAAAAAAAATTCCTATTGTTGTTATTAAAATCAATCTATATAAAGCCTATAGTCATGTGGATTAGACCTTCTTAATACTGTTTCTCATCTGTGTTGGCTTAAATCGTGCTATTGTAAACTAGATTATGGGGTGTATTACTTCTTCTGATTACATTGTGCTTATCAATGGTCATCCATTGGATTTTTTCAATCCTTATTGTGGCAAATGTCATGGGTTTCCTTTATCTCCCGCTTTCTTTCCTCTCGTAGTGGATGCATTTAACAAGCTCGTTTGAGATGCCATAAAAAAAAGGGAAGGTTGGAAGGCATTAATATATCACATAATGTATCCATTTCACATCTATTGTTTGATGAAGGTGTTTTTATTTTTGTTCTCAGAGAAGTATGTTTCATTCGAGAAATATCAGAAATTTTAGAACAATTCTCCCTTCTTACTCGCATGATGGTTAGTAACCCGAAGTCTACTATTTATTTTTTATGTTTGTCTTAAAGAATAATGGATGATACTCATTAACACATCCATTTCCAATTAAAATTGATTGAAGATGGCATAAAACATATATGTCTTTTTACTTAAACCAAATGATTACCATTTCAATGATTGGTTATGGATGATTAAGATGGTGGAAGGTCGGATCTCTATTTGGACCAATAGGCTTTTGTTAAGAGGTGAGCGCATAGTCTTGGTTAAATCGGTTCTTGTAAGTATGATTGTTTATTAGACCTCAATTACATGGGTACCCAAAGGTATTTTAAAAAATATTCACAAGTTGATTTTTCATTTTCTTTGTTTTGGCATGAAGAATAACAACGAATGGAATTTAGTGGCATGGGATCAGATTGTTGTTCCAAAAGCTTTTGTAGAATCACAGTTTAAAAATATACACTATTTTGGTCATGTATTGGTTGCATGAAACTTATGGGACCTCTAATATAGGTTTATGAAAGAACAAAATGAAATACAAATTTAAACAAAAACATAAAGCTACAATCAAAAGTAAACTTCAATTCATTAATAACAAATATTGAAATTTTTTTACATGCAAAATGGAAACAAGCTAGCTTGGGTGATCAGAGCTATCGTAGTGATCGTAGCTATCTTAGATTTTGTTGGCCATTATTTTTTTTTCTTTCAAAATAGATCCATGGCACTAGTTTGCAAATTTTCTAAAAAACAGTCTGAAATTTCAAAACCTGATTTTTTTTTGAAAATACTAAATTGTGTTAGAAATTAATAAATTGATTATCCATAAACTATAATGGATATTCCACTCAATAGTTCGTCACAACATATCTGATAATATTATATTAAAAATATGATATTCTACACTATTATAATTTTATTAAACTTCAAGATCTATGGATTTAACTATAATTAGTGAACGCATGCGAATGGAAATCATGCAGAAAGGTAGAGAATGACAAAATAATCTTACACACACACATAAGACACAATTTATGCTCTTTGGGAAACCCTTTTGAGAGAAAACCCAGTTGGAAGGTGAGGTTGCTTCACTCTCTTTCTCTGCCTAGAAATATGGTTGTAGGTACAATGAAGTAATGCATGTGGCTTGTGTGTTGCTACAATGCACAAATCATCTTTGTGGGCTCTTACTCCTATTGCTCCTGGTTATCTTTTCTCAGCTATGGAAAAAATGCTCTCGGAAGAATGGAATTCTTCGTCCTCCTAGTGGCTCGGTTATAACACAACTCGGTAGCCTACTAGTAGTTAATTTTGACTATGTCAACTCTTAACTACAGTTACAATATAGACTCTTATAGAGTCTTTTACATCCTGTGGCCCATGGGATGCTACAATGCACATATACACTTTGTGTTCTATACCTCTTATCGCTCATGGCTATCTCTTCTCAGTGATGGAACAAAATTATCTCGAAATAATGAAATGTCTCTTCCTCCTAGTGGCCTAGTTATAACACAGTCCAATGGCCCACTAGTGGTTCACATTGAGTAAATTAACTCTTAACTAGAGTTACAATATAAACTCTTATAGAGTCTTTTACATCATAATCGTGTGGCTAGCCCCTTTTCGATGAATAATGGGGCTTGGCGCTACATCGTCTCGATCTGTAGGTGTGAAAACATAAAGGTGAACTGGGTGGAATAACGTTTTGCATACAGAATCCAATTAACATGCTTCTTATGTCGTTGGAAAATATTTGTGTGTATAATAGCGTGAAATAGAACCTATACGCCCTAAAAAATATGTACTTTATGTGTTGATGGAATTGGAAACTTTAGGATTATTTCAATATTTATAGGCTCTACTTCAATTCTTGTGCATGATATGTGATTTTATATAACAATCCCTTTTGTAAGAATCATTTTAACCATTTGTATTGTTTCATTATGAAAAATGAGTATACATCATCTAATATACTAGATATCATGGATGGAAGGACAACAAATTCATTTCTTGAATTACATCCATATAGAAAGATGTCAATATAAGATCAAAACACTTCTATAATGATATTATATATATATATATATATAACATTGAAATTTTTGATATATTAATTGTAGATAAGAGCAAAATACTCTTACAAAAATTATTTGAAATTTATTTCCATTTTTTAGGAGTTGAATTAACATGGCTATATTTTGCAAATAAACTAATAAACAAATCTAGAAAAAAAGATAAAGTTTAATATATAGCTATGAGAAATTTCAAAACAAAATTATATATTTATAAGTTAATTTCAAAAAATCTGGAAATGATGAGTTTGAAAGTAGTGAGATTGAAATTTAGGTTCTAAGAATTTATGCAATTTGAAATTTCTATAACAAGATAGGATAGAAAAGTATGAGATTTAAATTTTAATTTGTGTGGGATTTACTCTTCATTATATCTGAGGCCAAATGTCATGGGGAATAGTTGAGAGTCTCAGCTAATAGTGAGGAATAAAAGCCATGGGAGCATACATATGAATGTTATAGAAAATTCCATTTGTGATGAAAACGACATAAATTTGATGAATACTTGTAACAAATTCTATCTATGATGAAAGAATGTTTCTTTGTTAAATTTTATGACTGTTCAAATATAGTAGGAAGAAGATAAAAGTAGGAGCTAATAGTATCTATATGCAGTGAGAATATATCTTATAAATTAAAAAATTGTGGATATTTAATAAGAAAATAGTTATATTTATATGAAAAATTAAGTTGACAAAAATTAAATACACAAAATTGAACATTTTAAATCTCAAACTAAATTTTCTCTCTCTCTCTCTCACACACACACACACATAACTATGAAACTTTTTTTTTGAATTTGGGGTTACTTAATGAATGAATTTTCATTATGTGCATATCATATAAATACATATTTATATATTGGTGCATTAGGACCATCCATATAAAAGTCAACATCATAAATCATGGTAACAATAGAATACCTAATCAAAATGTATATAAAATCAAAAAATAAACAAGAATAAATAAAAAACATTCACTACACATAAGATATAAGATATATAACAATGGTTGCAAATCATCACAAACAAGGCACAAGAAATAGACTTGGATTTAACTAGGTTATAAAAATAATTCATTGCAAGGCATTCAAAACAAAACAAAACAAGGAAATAAACTTGAAACACTTATCATCTACAATTATGATATTGGACAACCAGTTTATCATACTCTCATTTAAATTAAATCTTAAGGCATTTGATAAGATTCAGGTCCTATAATTCCTTTTTGAAATTCACAAAGCATCATTAAAATTCTTGAATATGGGCAATGTTCTTTGTAGGCATTTCTTTTCCACTAACTTTTCAAATCCTATTCAAAGTATATGAATAGTAAAAGCATAACTGTAAAACAAATTTGATTGCATGTTTATATACTAAATTAAATTGGTAAAAATTAAATGGAAAAAATAAAACATTTTCAATCTTTGATCTAAATTCAAAAGAAAAAGAAATAAAAAATAAAATAAAATTATAATTATAGAATTACAATTTTTTGACTTTGGAATTACCAAGTGAATGAATTTCACTTTGTGCATATCGTACAAACATAATTGCATTAGGAGATTCCATACAAAAATAAACATCGTAGATTATAATTGAATTAGAATAGCCAACCAAAATGTACATAAAATCAATCAATAAGTACGTGCTAAACTATAACTAGGAAACATGAATAAGGAAAATAATAATTGCATAGTTGATATATACCAATGGTTGTAAATAATTACACATAAGGCATAACATATAGAATTGAATTTAACTAGCTTATAAAGGTAACTAATTACAACTCATTGCATACAAAACTTGGACATAAACTAGAAGCACTTATTATTAAAGTCTAGGCAACTAATTTATCATACTTTCATTTAAATTAAATCTTTGGAAATTTGATAAGAGCCAAGTCCTAAAAGTTCTTTCCTTTGAAATTCATAAAGTATCATTGAAAATGCTTTTGCAATTCAATAAGCATGGTTGAAGCTGCTACATCCAGGGGAAATTTTCCTTTCTTTTGAAATTGACAAAGTATCATAAAAGTCGTTGCATCCTGTGCAATCTTCTTTGTAATCATTTCTTTTCCATTAACTTCATGGAATTCAGTGGAAGAAATGTGAAGAGTAAAAACATAACTGCAAAATAAAAAGAAAGTCAGAACAAATTACTTTTAAAATCTTAAATGAACCAAACATTTTACTTAGACATGTCTAGGCACCTTCTTTTGTGAGAATTGCCTACTTTTAAAATCTTAAATGAACCAAACATTTTACTTAGAGATGTCTAGTCACCTTCTTTTGTGAGAATTGCCTAGCTCTACACACTTAAACACTAGAGATGCCCATTTGTTCTTTCGGCAAATTTCATGCAACAATTTGTGTCGACCTACTTGAACCTTGGGTGGACCTCTTGAAAAAAAGGTAAGTATCTAGGTTAAATTTAGATTTTTTTTATCTTTTTTTAATATTATTACCATAAATCCTAGCTATTCAAAAAAATCCTTACAAAATATAAATATACATATTTATATTATAACAATATTACAAAACTCCAAATATAAATAATCTATATATATAATATTTATTTTTTAAAAAATTAGTATTTTATTATTATATCAATGTGTAAATATCAAATTTCGGTAAATACCAAAATGTACTAATTATATAAAATCTAATAAAATTTAATATTGTAAAAGATACTAATATATTGAAATTTAACATAATTTTCTTGATTTCCAAAACTCAACTTTTGCTAATGAAAAATACTATTTTTATTATTCTATGAGTACTTACAAATTTAACCTAAAGCTAAAATCTATACAATTCTTATCAATATAAAATCAATTATGTGGAAATGTACACATTCCAGTATTCTAAATTCTTCAACTTAAGTGGGTAATGCACATTAATGACACACTAAGTTGGTAATGCATGTTAATGGTGTGGGATGGTATGTTCAAGTGTATTTGATGTTGTAAGAAATTAGTTTTTTTGCACCATAATATATTTATTCTCATTTTCCAATATATATATATATAATTAAAAATTCTTGAGGTAATCATAATCTTTTCATTTTGACCAAATTTTGTTAGGAATATAAATTAAAATTATTGTTGAAAAAAAGTTGGTGAGTAGCATTGTAAACAATCATTTAAATGTTTTCACTCATCTTTTAATCTAGCATGTTTTTCACTTTCAGCCTTGGATAACTACATATTTTAGTGAATATAATTTAATGCATATTGGTTTTTATAATTTAATGTATATTTTCTTGCAATTGTATTTCTTTTTCAAATAACATGTCAAAAATACCATTATGGTTTCTTTGAACTCTTTATTTGATTGACCAATAAGTCAGCATGAAATTTCAAATATACTATGAGTTTTTAAAGCAGATTAGGTGTGTGAGACTTCCAACAAGAGTGATGATGAGTTACACATTTTGAGAAAATCCTAATTGACCACGCGGTATATTGCTTTTCTAATCTCCATGACAAGTTATAATGCTGCTTGCCAAACCATCTAAATTGGCCAACAAAGAGCAGATAATAAATCTGTAATTATTAATAAAATAAAGATGTGAATATGAAAATAAATGGAAATAATTCAAGAATCTACATCGTGCATTAAAATATCATTCATGGACTCTGTCTAGAACCATCGTGATAATAATAGTTTCACCAAACAAGAGTATATACATTATCTATATAGAATTCTATTTTTTTATCTTGTTGTCAATGATCATGAATCAAATGAGGGTGCATTAAACTAACATCATTCATGGACTCTGTCTAGAACCATCGTGATAACAATAGTTTCACCAAACAAGAGTATATACATTATCTATATAGAATTCTATCTTTTATCTTGTTGTCAATGTTCATGAATCAAATGAGGGAACTCCTGACAACCATTGTACCATATGAGGTTTGTGAAAAACTTCCATATAACAATTGTCAAACATGAGACATTAGAAATTTGTTATAAACTTTAAAAAGCAATATAGTGCTTTATCAGGTCATCCAGTACTATTACGACAATTTAGAACCAAAAGAAATGTAAAATAAGTTTTAAACAACATACCATCAGGACAACAGTTCTGATTGACATGATTAGTGTCATGCTGAGATGTTTTGGAATTCACCTAAGTCTAAAAAAAACTTCTAACTACCTTGGCATTAGGACGAATGGGCTCTTGCAAGTTCAACTGTCTAGTTGTAGACTCTCAGGTGCCTAGTTGAAATTTATAAAGCATCACTGGAACTGTTTTTTAAATTCAAAAAATATGGTTGAAGATGTTACATCCAGGGGAAAAATTCCTTTCTCTTGAAATTGACAAAGCATCATAAAAGCTGCTGCATCCTGGGCCATCTTCTTTGTAAGCATTTCTTTCCCACTAACTTCATGGAATTTTGTGTGAGGAATGTGAACATTAAAAACATAACTGCAAAATAAAATGAAAGTTAGAACATATTACTTCCAAAATCTTAAATGAACCAAACATTTTACTTAAACATGTCTAGTCACCTTCTTTTGTGAGAATTGCCTAGTTCTGCACACTTAAACGCTGGAGATGGCCATTTGTTCTTTTGGCAAATTTCATGCAACAATCTACGTGGACCTCCTTGAACTTTGGGTGGACCTGTTTGGAAAACAAGTATCTAGGTTAAGTTTAGTCTTTTTTTTCCCATATAAATATTATTACCATAAATCCTAGTTATTCAAAAAATATTTACAAAATATAAATATACATATTATATTACAATAATATTGCAAACTCAGAATATAAATATTTATATTATAATATTAATTTAAATTATATTTATATTATTTATACTTTTGTAAATATCTAAATTATTGTAACAATCCCAAATACTAATTATATAAAATCTAATAAAAATTTAAAACTGTAAAAATACTAATATAATATATTGTAATTTAACATAATTTTCTTGATTTCCAAAACTCAAGTTTTGCTAATGAAAAATACTAATCTTATTATTTTACAAGTATTTAGAAATTTAAGTTAAAACTAAAGTCTATATAGTTTTGATCAATATAGAATCAATTGTGTTGAAATGTGGAAGTGTACACATTTCAGCCTTCTCAATTCTTTAAATTAAGTTGGTAATGCATACTAATGCTGTGAGATGGTATGTTCAAGTGCATTTGATGTTGTGAGAATTTTTTTTTTCACCATAATAGATTTATCCTCATTTTCAATTTTATATATATATTCATTCCAAGAGGTAAATGTAATCTTTTCATTTTGATAAAAAAAAAAAAAAAAAAATAGTAATATAAATTAAAGTTATGGTTGAAAATAAGTTGGTGAGTAGTATTGTAAACAATTATTCAAATGTTTTCACTCATCTATTAATCTAGGGTGTTTTTCACTTTCAGCCTTGGATAGCTACTTTCAATGTATTTATTTAGTGAATATAATTTAATGCATATTGTAGTGAGTAACATATCTTTATCTTTATCTGTGTTTTTTGTTTTTTTGTTTTTATTTGCTAAATATTATTCAATGCATGTGGTAGTGGGTAAAATATCAAAATCTTTAGAGGTGAAATAAAAATAAAAAAATATTGATAGAAAGAAAGAAGAATCAAATGTTCTATTGTATCAAATTAAATTATAAACTCTCTTTATTTTCTATATTCTGTTTTTATAATTTTCTGTTTTTATTTTTTTATAATTATATATCTTTTTGGACTATCATACAACTTGTATACTCTAATTTATTTGTAATTGTAATTAATTAATTTATCTAAACCAACTCCTTATAATATATTTTATATTTTTATTTAAGAATATTGTAAATTTAATTTTTCTTGTCTTTATTTTTTTATGATTATAAATTTAATAATAGTAATGGAGAGCTTCCTTTTAACTGATTTGAATTTTTGGTATTCAAATAACATGTCAAAATACCATTGTGTTTTCTTCCAACTTTTTATTTCATGAGCCAATAGGTCATCCTGAAATTTCAAATATACTATAAATTTTAACAACATATCAAATGTGTGAGGCTTCCTGAAAGGGTTGTGGTGGTCAGTTACACACCTGCAGAAAAGCCTGATTGACTAGAAGATATACTGTTTTTCTCATCCCCATGACAAGTTATAATGCTGCTTGCCAAACCATCTGAATTGGTCAATAAAGAAGAGATAATAAGTGTACAATTACTAATAAAATTGAGATGGGAATACCAAAATAAATACAAGAATACAAGAATTTACATGGTACATTCAACTAATATCTTGACTCTCTCGACTCTCTCTAGAATCATCGTGATAACAATAGTTTCAGCCAACACGAATATATACATTATCTGTACACGGTTCTGGTTTTTATCTTCTCGTCAATGTTCATGAATCAAATGACGAAACTCCTAAAAACCATTGTAATCCTCCTTATAACCATAGTTAAACATAAGACATTAGAAATTTGTTATAAACTTTAAAAAGCAATATGGTGCTTTATCAGGTTATCCAATACCACTAATACAGTTTATAACTAAAAGAAATGTAAAGCAAGTTTTAAACAACATACCGTCAGCACACGAGTTCTGATTGACATGATCAGTATCATGCTCAGATGTTCTGGAATTCACTGAAGTCCCATGAAACCTTTTAGCTGCCTTGGCATTTGGACGAATGGGCTCTTGCGAGGTAAATTGTCTAGTTGTAGCCCATGGGTGCCTAGTTGAATATGCATCACCACCCTCCACAGACATCATTCTGCTATGACAAACAGGACCGTCGAATTTCTCAAGAACATCATGCTGAGATGTTCTGGAATTCACTGAAGTCTCAAAAAACCTTCTGGTTGCCTTGGCATTGGAACCAGTGGCATCTTCCAAGGTAAGCTCTCTACTTGTGGACTCTAGGTGCCTACTTGAATATGCATCACCCTCCTCCACAAAAATCATTATGCTATCACAAAATGTATTGTCTTGACATCTCTTTCTCTTGAGAGTTTGATGTTCTGAAACAACCATCTCAGATTCTTCCATTTGTCCACCTGCATTGCTAGCAGTTACCAGTTCTACTTTTAAATTAATATCTGCATTGATTGTAGCTCGCACGTCCTCCACAGGCTCATCTTCACCTCCATTAGTATCCAAAGTTACCTTGTCAATATCATTCCGCCAGCGGCTATGATGTAAACCTCTTTCCTGTGATACAAAACGAGTATATTACTTTTCAGAAAGAATAACACAAATCAATTAATGTAATTTATCTCACAGGTGGGCAGATCCAGGTAGATCGTTTTTTCCTTCAACTGCTAACACAAATAAATTGATTTAATATAATTCATCTCACAAATGGGCAGGAGGGATTGTTTTTTCATTCAACACTGGCGCGGGTAGACTCAACCTAACCTGAGCGTAGATACAAAATAAATAAATAAATGTAATTCCTAAATCATAAACCATGAAAAGTAAATTATATTACCTCCATTCGCAATAAAATTTGTTGGGCAGCGCCGATCTTTGCAGATCTTTTACTTTCATTCATCCATGTTCCAATTATATGATCTGATTCTTCTAAATAAACTACTCTGGTGGCCATAACTCCTTCCACCTGTTCCTCAAAATCCCATTCAATGTTCCAGTGATGTTCAGAACATATTTCTTGCAACTCCCGCAGTGGCTGCAGCTGCAGAGTGTGAGGTGTAGCAATAGGAGACAAAATATGCTTCATTATCTTCCATACACATTCAAAATCGAATTGGGTATCTAGGAATATAGCACCTGCAATGCTTTCTATTATATCTCCCAGCACCTGGTTAGAATAAAAAAAACAGTCACAGAGGAGGAACCAAAAAAACTACTATGAACAGCTGAAGAACATACTCAAGAAACGAAAAGATGCCTTTCATTCTTTTTTAAAAGTACACAAAAACGTTGTCACAATTAAAAAAGCATGGTATTTACTCGCCTTAGGTGCTGCTTCTGTGCCGCCAAAAGACTTAAATTCACATTTCTCTTCCTTAATTTGGTCAACATAAGTTACAAACTTTGTTATTTGATTCATTAGAGACTCTGAATCATGACGAAGATATTTATGAATGTTATATTTCACAGCAGCATGTGCAAAATTCTCATTGTTGACAGTTGAAGAGCGTAAATCTGTTAAAATCCCTGGAGGAAGTCTTGGGTACGTTGAATAGAAATGCCGCGTGATAAGAAAATCCAATACAGAGTCCCCCAGAAATTCTAAACGCTGCACAATGATAACTTTTCAACATACTATCCAACGATAATTTCACAATTTAGCATAGTATATTGTAGAAGTTAGTTGTAAAAAGTGTCATTTCCCTTCTGCAACATCGAGCATTGAAAAAGACAAAGAAATATCAAATTTGAAAATAGTAACTAAAAAGACTCGGGTTAGTTTTAATTTTGGATAGAAAAACCATCTGTTCATTACTAAGATGTTATTATCACGATTATGGAAAGATAGGTTGAACTTGGATATCTTTGAATTATGCAAAGGTAAATAGTTCAATCTCTTTTTATCATGTTTAACTTATGACATAAGAACTAAAATTCACACAAAGTAAATAATGTACACTTAATACGTAAAAATAAAACTTATATACTTCATATCTACCTGGTAACAACATCCACCCTTGCTTCCCTGTAGTGATGCATGTGTAATAGCTTGCACTAACAGAGCCTTGTTCTGGAATTCATATCTCAACACTGAATCCAGGCCATGCAAATTTGTGTCCCTTAAAACAGAAGGATCGACAAAAGCACGTGGACATGCTGCCACTGCTAAATCAGGTTCAATGTCAACTTCCATATTCATCCACTTCATGAACTCAAAAGCAGCAGGTGCGTCACCCTTAACATAGTGTGCTCCAATTAGAGCCTCCACCGCATCAGACATTGTCTTCGAGGACATCCACCGATGACCCATATCACAAGATTTCCCATCTGTAGCTAAATTATCTTCCTTTCCAGGTTTACCTAGATCTTCCAGGTTGCAATGACAGCGATTGCCTTTTCTCTTAGGCATTCCAGGGGCGACCCATCGACGTGCATCAAATGTTTCATCGCAAATATATTCCTGTCCATCCCGGTAATCACAACATATCATTGACAATATATCATTATCATGTTTAAGGGGTAGTTTTATTGATATGATCTTATTATGTAACTATAAGAATTAATGTTCATAAAAATGAATATTTAAATTTTTTCAAGTAAAACCAGCCCATACTATTTTAACAAAAGATATAACATTGGCTGGTCAAAAAAAACTTCAATAATATGGTCATATTTTCTAAATTACAGATATAATAACGAACACATAATTTGATACCTGCAGACTGCGAGTGGTCGCTAAATGATGAAGAGTTGCATTTGAAACTAGCTCAGCTCGAAGTGCAGAGAGTTGTCCTTCATTTTCTCTTTCATATTTCAAGAACAGATGGCAACTAACGGCATATTTTAAAAATGAATCCCCTAGCAATTCTAGCCGTTCATTTGAAAACGTGAGTGCTTCCATGATCTATCAAGAAACAGAGATATAGAAATGTTACTTATAAATAAACATATAAATACAAACTTACCAATTCAGGAGGTATGAATGGACATTTAGGACGCTCTTCCGTAATAACTTTTCCAAGTTGTCCAGCTAGCACTAATGAATTTAAGCGGTACATTACTGAAAGAAAGTAAATAGAGGGATCGAATTATAAATGATTGAACTCCTAAATCGAAGCATAGCTCAGGAGGAAGCTCTACAAAGTTATCGGAATCTGGTTCTTTTTCTGTACATATCAAATCAAAATCAACCATTTACTATATAATTAAAAAAAAAAATCTTAAATTGAATATACTTTTACCACTATTACCAATTAAAATCGATCAGTCATTTCATACGGAAAATGTTTTAAATTGAATATTTCTTTACTAAATATATATTATATTTACACATTGGCATTATAATATTGTTGGTAAAATTGCAACAAAATTGCATCAAGTTAAAGAAGAAATAAACAAAAACCTTCCTAACCTTTTAAAATGTCAAAATGGTTGACAAGGAGATTGTAAGGCTGATGTGTCTGCTTTAGTAGTAGAAGAGGTTGGTTCACATGTTTGAGTTGTCTTTGATATCTACGAAATAAATCATTATTAATTTTGTATCTTTTCAAATAAACATAATTCTATAAATCTTTAAATATGTTAAAATATCACATATCCTTACTTTTTTTCAAAATAATCACAATAGGAAGTGTATTGAGATTCTTTTCCATCCTTGGGTGGAGGGAAGGGACTTTTGGAAGTTTTACCAAAAAGAACTCTGACAACAATGTAAATTCTTCCTGTATGCACAGCTATTATTGTTTTATCTACTATGTCCGTTGAATTCCAGTGGCCAAAGAAATGGCTTCTTCTTTCGGAACAATGTACTGTAAAAAATACCTCTTAAGCAAGATACCAAAATCATCTGTAACATGAGTGCCCTTCTCTGAACCAAAAAGAGAATTAAACAATTTTGTTCCGGAAATACAATATCTGATTAACTCCCAGTCAATATTGGCCTCTCTGTGACAAGCTCCAAAACGTTCTTCTTCAATGGGCAAAAGGAAGTACATATTACAACTAACCCATAGTTTTTTAGTTTTAGACTTGGCTTGAACTAATACTTTAGTAAACACTCCATCGAAGAGTGTTTCGTGGAAATATTTTGCAACTTTCAACTGTTGATAGAACACACCAACAAAACAAAATCACATACAACTATGAGTGAGGCAAAATAATTTGAAATAAATTGTTTGAGGTATATATCAAAACCCTTCAAACTAATTTTTCTATAATATTCTTACCTGATTGGAATTCAATTCCACATCGCCACAATGCAAAAATTTCGAGCTAACTCTTTCATGTGGTAGAAAGAGTTCTATTTCAAAATTTGCAATGTGTTCATCTAGCTTTTCTTCAATCAAGAATGAAAAGCTTGCATATTTGGTCCCATTTGATTGTGATGTGAAATAAAGTTTGTAAAGTTGTAAAGTTGCTCCACTCAATTTTTCACCCCATGTACCAGATAAAGCATATCCTTTATATGAATGCAGCTCCTTTTTCTTGCTTATACCTAAATAAGCACAAATATATTTCTCACTTATCAATTTTTTCCTTAAATACTTTAAATTAAATGATACTAACTGTAAAGCATAATATATTTCAAAAGTATTTGTAGTAGAAGAAATCAGACAGGTATTTAAAAAAATGCCAGCATTCACATTTACAATAATTGGTGCATAAGAGAAAACAACATACCTCCATGATTAGAAGTCTCAATCTCAGTCTCTTGTGAATTGGTTACTTGTTTCTCAGACAATTCCTCTGAATTCTTTATTTTTTCCTGTGACAATTCTTCTGAATCTTTTATTTGCTTTTCGGATGATTCTTTTGAAACTCGTTGTGGTAGGAGATGTTCATGAAGGTCTTCATTTCCGTGGGACACCTTGCATTTCTCCAAGTCTAGAAGATTCTTTGGAAGAGTGTGCTTCAAAGTTCTCTGTGTAAATACAACTTTGGGCGAGTAATACCTAAACCACCAATATACCCTAAATCAAATAAATGCCCAAAATCCTACTGAACATACACTTACACAACTTTACTGAATATACATAATTATTTGTTAGATTATGAGTTTGTAGACCATACAATTGTGGTCACTTCCTATTAAAATGTGTAATCTAAAAGTAGAAAATGTAAAATGGTAACTAACCGTATTATCAATTCAGAAATTAATATGAATACAGAATACAATAATATTAATAAAAAATATAATAAATTCAGAAATTAATATGAATACAGAATACAATAATATTAATAAAAAAATATAATAAAAAGCTGCATGCCTTAATAGTGATCAGCCTTTCTGAGTTTTAATTATTTATGAATTTTCATTTGCATAAGGTTTAAATGGACTCACTACCCATCCGCAGTAACACAGAAACAAGTGCTCATGGGTAGTCAATCCATCCAAAACACACACTAGACAACCTAAAATCCACACACTTAAAACTCTAAAAGCATTGGAAACCATTAAGACTACTAGTTGTGAAAACATACACTTCATGCTTTCTTTTTGTCTCGCCACATTAATTCTTAACATTATTCAATATTGAACATTAATTTTCAACATTATTCAATATTGAAAAATAATGATAAATTTTATCAGAAAAAATGATGATAATAGTAAGTCCATCAAAACATTGGACAACCCGAAATCCATACAAGTTAAAACTCTAAAAAAAAATTGATAACGATTAGGACGAATCGCTGTGGAAACATACACAAGCAAGTTTCATGCCTTCTTTTCTGTCTAAGCCAGGTTAATTCTTAACATCATCCAATATTCCAAAAACCATTTGGACGACTGGGTGTGGAAACACACAAGCAGTTTCCATGCCTTACTTTCGTGTATGCCATGTTAATTTCTTAACATTATTCAATATTCAAAGGAATTAATAGAAAGTTAAATTTTATCACGAAGGTGAATTTTAAAAACTGAACTCCCAGAAACACCAGGCACTTACTTATTTCCTGGCAACTTTGCACTATCTTTAGAGATGGCATCGACACTGCTATCACACGCGATTGTAGCTCCAGTTGATGAAACATTATAACATTCCTGTGGATTATTACGGCGTGTATGATTTGAATGTCTATTCTGAAACGTCTCCATCATTGAATCTCTACGATATATATCAGTTTCAACATTGCATTCCTCTCGATCCCAACGTGCCTGATTTGAATTTCTATTCGCAGAAGTTTCCTTCATTGATTCCTCGCTCCTCATTAATTCATTCACTAGCTTTTCTTGTTTCTCGTTACCCCTGAAAATCTCACCTCAACATTATAAAAATTAGAAAAGAGTTAACAAATTAACAAGGGCCATCTATTTTGACAGACAATCTGAGAATGATGAAACATTAATATCCATTCTTCATTCATCTATTTTGACAGACAATCTGAGAATGACGCAACATTAATATCCATTCTTCATTCTCCTACAAGTTCCACAATTTTTTTTGCATTTTGAATATTATTTTGGAATGCCTGCAGAAGATTTGAAACGTTAAATTGAAATGTAAATATTTAAGTTGTCATTATAAATTATAATAAGTGATTTAAATTCAAATGAATAATTTATACAGAAAATAACTTAGACACAATTAGTTGCAGTACCGATACGTTTCTTGTCTGGAAATGCACTTATATGTTATCACCACTCTTTGGTGGATAGGTTGGTGCATTTTCAGACTGGAAATAGGAATAGGTGCTGCAACTAGTTGTCTAAATTATTCTATGTTTTAATCACTCAATAGAATTTAAATGAGTTATTAGAATTTATCATGGTAACTTAAGTATGAAATACTTTCCAGTCTAATTTTCCAGATGTTTCAAAATTTTAAATTTGCGAAAAGAACTTGTGTGGAACGTCAAATTCCTGGTCTGTCACTGTTTCCGTCAAATTCCTGGTCTGTCACTGTTTCTATTTGGATTACGCACAAACTATAAATTGATTACTGCATAACATAAGAGTACCTCTCAAGGAGAAGGATAAATTTTGATTTCCTTTGACTAGCACGCCCACGAGATTGAATAAAGCTCCGTACTATCTTTGGCAAGTCAAAACGAATGACACAACTACACCTTTGGACGTCAATGCCCTCTTTGACAACATCAGTGGCAAATAGGTTAAGAAAAAGCATTGATTTCTAAAGAAACGAAAGCCTTTGATTCGGTGGTATTCTTAAAACCTACCACATATATAGCCTCACTTAAATTATCAATAAGCATTTGAGTACACTGTCTAGCTATATCTCTCTCTTTTCAAACCTTGCCTGAGTGAAGATTCGCATATCACCGATGGTGACAAAAAATCCTTACTCGATCCTCATAATGGTGGGAATTATGCATGGGTTCAGAGTAGAGCCATTCACATGGCTAGTGACAATTTAAATATTAAATTCAATTGACCCTAGAAAGCGATCCAGAGAAATTTGCTTTATAAAGCTCACCAAATACTCCAACCTTGAAGTACAAAACCAGCCTGGCCAAATCAATTAACATAGTAAATTGTGCTATAAAGTAGTTGGACGGTGTCGTTGAGTACTTCCATTATGGTCGACTTGTTAGAATTAATGCTTAATTAGTTATGACAAAGTAGTTTGTGTTCTCTGCAAAAATAAAGCAGCAGATTGTTAGGGATTAAAGCAACAGATTGTTAGGGTGGTCAGTGCTGCTGGAAAGTGCTAGAAATTAGTTGTAATTGCAGTAGAATTATTCCAGAGTTGATTTTAGTAATAGTTTTACTATTTAATAATGTATTTAACAGTTGAATCAATATATGAGATTTGCAGCAGTTTCTAGCTCACACAGTCACTGTGTTTTTTAATTGTTTTATCTATATTTCTCATATGTATTGTTCTTCATAGTAATGTTGGCTTCTCAATTTGCTTAAATAATTTATTTCATATTCAACAAGTGGTATCAGAGCAGGTTAAATTATTTTGGGTTAAAGTTGTATTGTTGGAATTTCGCCAAAATTAATCATGTCGAATTCTAACCAGATGCTACTTCCAGAATTTGATGGGAACGATTATGATTATTGGTGCATTAAGATGCTAACATTTTTTATTGGAAAATATTTGTGGGAGATTGTTGAATCAGGATATGAGGAGCCAGCTGATTGGAATGCTCTTACAGGCAATGAAAGAACAACAAGAAAGGAAGCAAGGAAGAACAATGTTCAAGCTTTGTTTCACATTCAGATAGCTCTTGATAAGAGCTTATTTCCAAGAATATCAGGAGCAAAAACTACCAAAGCTGCCTGGGAGACTCTACAAGAAGCTTACCAAGGTAGTGATCAAGTTAAGGTGGTCAAGCTTGAGACATTGAAGCGACATTTCGAGAATTTGAAGATGCAAGAAGCTGAAAGTATCAGTGACTATTGTGTGAGAGTCAAAGATGTGGTCAATAAAATGGCTACACTTGGAGAAGCTGTAAGTAATGAAGTTTTAATTAAAAAAGTATTGAGATCTTTAACACATAGATGGAATCATGTTGCAATAATAATGGAAGAAAGTAAGGATTTAACAAAACTACAGTTTGATGAATTGGTTGGTTCTTTGATGTCTCATGAAGAAAGATTGAAGGAAAGTTTTGAAGCTGTAGAGAAAGCTTTTTCCTCTAAATTACAAATTACAAAGAATGAAGATGCAAGTAGCAGCACCACCAAAATCCATCAAGGTCAAGGTAAATGGCAAAACCAAAATTATTCAAGAGGTAGAGGAAGAGGTGGCTCAAGTGGAAGAGGTAGTTTTAGAGGAAGAGGTAGAGGTAGATTTGATAAGAGAAATGTTCAATGTTACCATTGTAACATGTATGGTCACTTTGAAAGAGAATGCAGATTGAAAGAAAGTAAAAATGCTAATTATGCTCAAGAAAGTGGTGAATATCCTCAAGATCACTTATTTTTATCTTATGCCAAAGGTGAAAATACTAGTAAAGATGTTTGGTACCTCGATTCTGGATGCTCTAACCATATGACAGGGAATGAGAAGTTGTTTTCAGCAAAGGATGGAAGTTTCAAATCCAAGATCCAGCTTGGTGATGATAAATCATTGGAGGTTGCTGCTGTAGAGCCTCTAACCTACACATCATCATCCACTATTACCTACTGTTTTTCGTCATTTATCTCTCTCTTTCACCTCATTTTCCATGTAAAACCACCCAGATCATTACATTAGATGTCATTAAGCAGGATCAAGTGAGCTTTGCTAATGTGTGACTCTTTTGTTTAGATTTTGACATATTTACAGGCATTCCGCAGCTCTCTGCTGATTCCGCAGCTATCTGATGATTCCACAGCCATCTGGAGATTCCGCAGCCTTTTTGTTGTTCTCAAGGTTCCACGTGCCATTTTACCAAAAGAGCCACATGGGTACTTAGGTATCAAGGTGCTCGAGGTTCCTGTGCCATTTGTTCAATCATCCACGTCATCTGTACCTCTGGTCAAACAGGGGCAAGATCCGGTCAACGAAGGCAGCTTAACGGTGATGCGTAAGCTGTTGGGTCACGTCAGCTCAGATGGTGACTTGCCCGTGTTACTCAGGATGTGGGGACATAATCCAACTCTGGATTCAATGCCCATGACGACCAGGACCTCCAGCTCACCCACGCAGGCTCATGACGTGTTATTGCAGCTTTTATTATGCATGACAGTTTGTTTATTTTCAGTTCTAGCAGCACGCATAGGCTATCCTTCAGATGCCTATAAATACTTGCGTCTGCGTACGCTTATGTTAACTTTTACTTGCTGTATTTTTATGAACTTGTTGTAATTTTTGAGCATTCCCAAGACTCTGTTTTTATAGTGCTGTTCTAGCACTCTTAACTGTGAATTTTTGCACATGGAGTAATAGAAGTAGTGCTGTTTTGGAGCTTTCAACACTTTGAGTCTTCTTTGGGTTATGTGAATGGAGGGCCCCTGTTCATATTAGCCTTGTATAGTATTTTCATGTTCAGAATTTTCTTTTCTTGATCTATGTACAGCATAATTCACTTCATTTTAATTCATTTTGAATCCTTTCTTTTAAGCTGATC